>JAJPUD010029675.1:0-13732 GCA_023553655.1 Myrmecobius fasciatus
CACAGCAACAAGACTATACGATGATCAATTTTGATGGACATGGTTCTTTTCAACAATGATGTGATTCAAACCAGTTGTTCTGCGATGAAGATAGTCATATACATCCAGAGAGAGGCCTGTGGGAACTGAGTGTGAACCACAACACAGCACTTTAACGCTTTCTGTGAATATTTCCATGCATTTTGTTTTCCTTCTTAGATTGTTTTTTTCTTCTTCTCTTTCTAGATCTGATGTTTCTTGTGCAGTAAGATAACTGTATAGATATGTATACATGTATTGTATTTGTCATATAATTTATCCTATTTAGCATGTATTAGATTACCTGTCATCTAGGGGTAGGGGGCGGGGGGAGGGAAAGGAAAACTTGGGAAAAGAAAAGAAAAAAAGAAAAAAAAAAGTTTTTTTTTTTGCAAAGGTCAATGTTGAAAGGTCACTCATATGTTTTGCAAATAAAAAGTATTATATAAAAAAAATGAATATTGCCAGTGCCTAGGACAAAGCTTGAAACCATTTAAGAATTTAATAAATGCTAATTCACAGAATAACTGAATAAAAATAACACTAATTCACTGATCTTCTCTTTCTCTATTTTATGCAAGTAAGCATCTAGAGATATAAAATTACCCCTTTTAACTGCTTTGGCCATATCCCACAAATTTTGGCATGTGTTCTCATTATTGTCATTCTCCTTGATGAAATTATTGATTGTTTTTATGATTTGCTCTTTCACCTATTCATTCTTTAGGATTAGATTATTAATTTTCAATTAACTTTTGGTCTGTTTTCTCCTGGCCTTATATTGCTTGTGATTTTTGTTGCATCTTGATCTGATAAAGATGCATTTACTATTTCTCCCTTTCTGCATTTGATTTTGAGGTTTTTATGCCCTAACACATGTTCAATCTTGTATAAGTTCCATCAGCCCTGAGAAAAAAGTAAACTCCCTTCTGTCTCCATTCAATTTTCTCCTAAGATCTATCATACCTAATTTTTCTAACATTTTGTTTACCTCCCTAATTTCTTTCTACTTTATTTTGTGATTTGATTCATCTAATTCTGAGAGAGCATGGTTGAGATCCCACACTAGTATAGTTTTGCTGTCTATTTCTTCTTGTATCTCTCTTGACTTCTCCTCTAGGAATTTGGATACTATACCACTTGGTGCATATATGTTTAGTATTTATATTGCTACATTATCTATGGTACCCTTTAATAAAATATAGTTTCTTTCTTTATCTCTTTTAATTAGATCTATCTTTGCTTTTACTTGAGCTGAGATCAGGATTGCAACCCTTGCTTTTTTTTTTTTTTTTTTTTTTTTTTTTGTTCACCTGAAGCATAATGGATTCTGCTCCAGCCCTTTACCTTTACTCTGTATGTATCTCTAGGCTTTTTGTGTGTTTCTTGAAAAAACATATTTTTGAATTCTGGTTTTTAATCCAGACTGCTATCTGCTTCTACTTTATGGGAGAGTTCATCCCATTCACATTCACAGTTAAAATTACTAAATCTGTATTTAATGCCACCTTATTTATCCAAAGTTATGTTTTTCTCTTTCCTTTCTTCTTTCCCTTTTCCTCCCTCCCCATTATTTTGTTTTTGATGACAACTTTCCTCAAACAGTCCTCCCCCATTTAGAGCCCCTCCCCCTTTTTACACCTTTCCCCTAATTCTTTTTTTCCCTTCTCTTAGTCAATCCATTTATTTTCCTCCTTTCCCTCCCACTTCTCTTTAAGGAAGGATAAGTTTTGTACGAAATCAAATGGGTCTCGTACATTCTTTTAGAGCCCAATCTGATGAGAGTAAGATTCACACAATGCCCATCTCCCTCTGTTCTTTCCCTCAATTATATTATGTTTTCTTTCTGTCTTCATAAAATTTTACCTTCTTTTTACCTCCTTTTTTTAAAAAAACTTATTTTATCTCCTTTTCCTTCTTTTTCATAGTATGATAGCCCTTCCACCGCTAGTTTCTTTTACATTTTGTCAAAGTAAAATTAAACTATACCCCCATTCTTTAAGTACACCCATAGTAGAAACATAGTTCTAAAGAGTTCATTTCTTTTTACCTTTTTATGCTTCTCTTGAATTCTGTGTTTGGAGGTCAAATTTTTTGTTTCGATCTGTTCTTCTCATTAGAAATAGGTGAAATCATTTTATATCATTGAATGACCATCTTCTTTTCTGGAAGATAATGGTCATTCTAGCTGGATAACTTATTCTTGGCTGTAATCCAGGTTCCTTTGCCTTTTGGAATTTTTAATTCCAGACCCTTCAGTCCTTTAATGTGGAAGCTGACAGATCTTGTGTGATTCTAATTACAATTCCTCGGTATTTGAATTGTTTCTTTCTAGCTGCTTGCAATATCTTTTCCTTGGTGCCATAGTCCTGACATTTAGCCAAGATATTCCTTGGGGTTTTAATTTTGGGGTTTCTTTCAGGAGGTGATCGGTGAATTCTTTCAATGGTGATTTTGCCTTCTGATTCTACAACTTCAGGGCCATTTTCTTTCACAATTTTTTGGATGATAGTCTGTATGTTCTTTTTTTCATCATGGCTTTCAGGAATTAATATAATCTTTATATTTTCTCTCCTAGATGTATTTTCCAGGTCAGTTGTTTTTCCCAGGAGATATTTCATATTTTCTTCCCTTTTTTTCATTTTTTTCTTTTTGTTTGACTGATTCTTGAAGTCTTATTGATTTCTTCCCTTTCATTTGTTCAATTCTAATTTTTAAAGTATTATTTTGTTCAGTTACCTTTTTTAGCTCCTTTTGTAACTGGCCAATTGAATTTTTTTGTTAATTGCAGACTTTTTCCAATTCATCAATTTTGTTTTTCAGTGAATGGGTGTCTTTATCATGTCTCTTTTGTAGGCATATCCTTCTTGCAATGATCTCAATCCATTTCCTCATTTTTCATCTAACACTCTTTTGAGATTCTTTATGCAATCTTTCAGGAAAGCCTTGTGAAATGGGTACCAGGTCATGTCTCCCTTTGTGGCTTCCTCTGGAATTGCTTTCCCTGTCTTCACTCCACTATCTTGGCTCAGCCCTCTCCCATTGATTTTAAAGTAGCATCTCAAATCAAATTCTGGGATGGAAGAACAAGCAAAAACTCAGGGTAAAAGATTTTTCAGGCATTTTAGAAGATTAACAGGAAAAATCTGTGACATGGAATAAGGTGGTGGTAGTGAAAGGCTGCCTCAGAACTCACAAATATGAAACACCAATGATAGGACTAAGTAGTTAAATCAGAAGTTGCCACTTCTTCAGGATCTTTCAAGTAAGAAAAGTTAAGTGGACCTGGAAAGTGATCAGAAAGTGATGAAAGGATATCCCCTTGTTTATCCTGGATGCATTATTGGAGGATGTTTGGTAACTTCATTGTATATCTCTACTTCTGTGTCACAGTTCAAAAGTGGAGGAAAACACTTTCAGTCAAAAGGGAACAGGGACCTTGATGAGCCGAAATGCTTCTGTTCCCAAGGAAATAGAGCTCCTGAAGAGCATCATCTCTTCCAATCCCAAAGAAGCATGTAAAGTGAGAACCAGTCTTGGTTAAAATTTATTGTAATCCCAAGAAATGAGTAGTACTTCCTAGTTAATGAACAGAGTTCAGGCCAAGGCTGGGATCCCAGATTCATGACCACATCTTTCTCCTGATTAAATTACCTAGTAAGCCCCCAAAACTTCAAAACACCCAGAACCAACTCTGAACAAAAAATCAGGATCTTGGGACAGGACTCCCCAAAACCAACTCCCATACCAAAATTAAAAAGCAGCTTTAAAATATATTCAAAATCAAGAAATAGGCTGATAATATTATTAATTTTTTAAAGCCTGACAATTACTCATAAAAAGACAAGGAATCAAAAGACCCACAAATAAAGCCTTAAAAGGTAAAATAATTTCTGGCAAAGCTAAAATTTCATTTCATTAAAGACATCAAAGCAATGGAAGAAAATTATAGAAAGACAAGTAACACTTTGGTAGAAGAGGGGAAAAATATACTGAAAAAAATAACATCTTAGAAAAACAGAATAGACTATGGAAAAGGGGGTACACAATTTACTGATGAAAATGATTACTTAAAATTAGAATTGGGCAAATGGAAGCTCCATTAGACATCAAGAAAAAATAAAAAGAAATAAAAAAGAAAAGAAAATGTGAACTATCTCATGAAAAAAAAAACTGGAAAATAAATCAAGAAGAGATAATTTAAGAATTATTGTTCTATGTGAAAGCCATAATCAAAGAAAGAGTACAAACATCATATTTTAAAAAGTTATCAAGGGCAAATGCCCTGATATCCTGGAACAAGAAATTAAAATAGCAATTGAAAGAATGTAATGATCACTACTTGATCAAATGAAATTATCAGAAATATTATAACCAAATTAAAGAGTTTCCAGATCTCAGAGAAAATAATTCAAATACTCAAAAAGAAATCATTTGAATAATATGGAGTAACAGTTATGTAAAAGAACTAGAGGGCTTGGAACATAATATTCCGGAAAGTAAAAGAGCTAAGGATACAATCAAGAATATCCTATCCAGCAAAACAAAGTGTATTCCTTCAAATAAAATATATTTATCAGTGGAGAAAATGAATATTTCAAGAAATATAAGATTTCAAACATTCCTAATGAAAAAACAAATATCAAGTAGAAAATTTGGCTTTGAATTACAAGATCCAAAAGAAACAAAAAATGTAAACCTGAAAGGAAAATCATAAGGGATTCAACAAGGTTAAACTGTTCACATTTCTATATCAGAAAATGATACATATACCTTTTGAAAAAATTATCATTATTAAAGCATTACAAAGATTTTACATAGAGGGTATGAGAGTGAATCAGTTATATTGTGAAGATTTTTTTAAATGGAGGTGTAAGAAAGTACAATGCCCTGAGAGAAGGGAGAGCAAGAGAAGAAACAAAATTATCTCACATAAAAGAAGTGAATTAGGAAGACATTTTAGAGTGTAAGGGAAAAGGTGTGTGTGTGTGTGTGTGTGTGTGTGTGTGTGTGTGTGTGTGTGAAACAGATTCTTGAGCCACATAATGTAAATTGTTTCAAGGAGAAAATTATATAAACACACACAGAGAAATAATCCATTAGGTATAAATAATAAAATAGATAAACCATTGGTCAATATTATTTAAAAGAAAGATCAGATTGAATTCTGGGAAGATGGTGGAGCAAGTCAGAAAATTTCAAGCTCTTCAGATTTCCTCCACAAACAAGAAAAAAATTACATCTCAGGGTAAGCATAAAGTAATAAAAATAAATAAAAGTTGATGCAGAACAATGATTTTCCTGGAACAATCACAGAACATCAGAAGAAAAATAGCAGGACTAAGGTTTTGTCTGTGTAAAGTATAATCATCTATAGGTTAGTTCCCTTGAAAAAGTAAGTAAGGAGTCCAGGGACTCCCGGGTGGGAGGTAGCCTTAAACTCAGCCACAGGGAATTTCACATTCTGGACAGTCTGGGGAGTCAGTTATACAAGTCAGGGAAGATTGAGATAACATCTGCTGATGAGGAACATCAGGCTTAGCTGTGCTGCTGATAAGAAGGCCTGGGTGAGAAGAGACAAGCACATGCTCTTGGGTACAAAACAAGTGGAGCAAGGACTTTGGCTGTGGACTCTTACAAGAGGAGTTCTTTGTTTCCAGTTTCAGGCCAGAAGGGAGAAGTAAAGAAAGACATGTGGTCAGAAGCACCATCCTCTATAACCCAAGACCAGAGATGATAATACCAACAAGATCTACACATGAATCTAGCTGTTGCTATATCAAAAGTTACACAAGTTATACAAGACCACAGATCTTGTAACTCTATCAAAGAGCTTTGGCTCTTTTTGAACTGACTGAAAATATAGCCAGCAAAGTGAAGGATAATCCTGGAATGGAAAAAAAAAAGATAATGAATTACCTGATTTTCATGACATTCTTTTAAAAAGATCCAAAACTTAATAAAAAAATTTGGCATCGAAGATACAGGAAAAATATAAGGTAAACATCAAAGACTAATTTTCAGGAACTCAATAAGGACAAAGTGCTTATGTTTTTATACATTGAAATGCAAACCATATGTTTAAGATTGTCATTAGTAATTGGTAGTTAAAAAGAAAAAACTGGCATAGAACTGAGTATGGCATGATTCTAAAAAGCAAAAATTGAAAATGTAAAAAAAATTATACAAATGAGGAAGAGAAATTAAGTAGGAGAGGAGGGCTGGTAGTTCTGGAACCCTATTCACTTTAAGACCTATTTTGTATATGAATTTTGTATATACATACACTTTTGCACACACATGCATATACATATTTGTATATGTGTGTATATGCATATATATGTAGTTGTATGTGTGTGTTTCACATGCAGACCAAGAAAATGCCACCCAAATCTTAAGGCACTGGCAGTCAAATAATGTAGTATGGAGGGTAGAAGAGGAACTAGCATGGCAAGGAACCCCATACTCAAGGAAAGGAGGAGGGAACAGAATTTAGGAGTAACAGGTGGAGAATAATAATGACATAATAATAACAAACATTTATTTGTTCTTCAGATGTTTATTAAGTTATTTCAAAAATTATGTCAATTTATATTCATAGAAACCTTATAAGGTTTTATACAGTGGAGAAAACTGAGACAGACATGGGTTAAGGTCCTTTTATGGGATCACAGCTACTAAGTGTCTTAATTGAGATTTGATCTCACTTTTTTCTCATTCCAAGTCCAGAAACTCTACTGTTCACTTCTATTCCTGCTAATATATACTTGTTATATCGTTATGAATATTATAACTAGATATTGAACATTAAAAGACCCTGGAATGAAGGAATAATATCTATCATGCAAACATTTTCTCCATTACTTCCTCCTCTTATCTTATATTTCTTCCCTATTATCCATTAATCTCTCTTTTTCTTCCTTTTTCTTTTGAAATTTAAAAAGATAATAACAAAATTCACTTCTGCAATGATCATTGTGGATCCGAGAATCAATGAGAAATCTCATCATCTTGCAAGATCCAATCTTTTTTGGTACTATTAATGCCTCTTCAGCTCCATTACTCTTCCAATTTCGACAGCAGAACTTTCAGTCTTCATTAAAGGAACTAAGAGAGAAAAGACAACTCATTTCCCTCCCTACTACATTCTTTTTCAATGCCTTTTAGTTTGCAGACTTCTCTGTAGCACTCAGGACTTGTTTGGCTTTTCCACCATGCCAAAAAGCTAGGTACTTCTTAGTACCTAACTCCCATCAGTTTCTTAGCTTTCTTTTTGTATTCACTCCCTCTCTCCCTTACCATTAGATTGTAAGCTCAGGTACAGATTTTCTTTTTAATATTTATTCTCCTGCCTCTTATAATAGTATTTAGCATTTATAAGTGTTTGTTTACTACTATTTGTCTAATATTTGAGAAAATACATTTTACTTAATTTTAATAAATTTTATGATAGCCGTCAGTTAATCAACTGACAGGTTTTCATTGATTTACTTCTTTCAAGAAATACTTGCATTCCCTTAGCATAACTTTGTAATCTTAAAATAAAATTTTCAGTTTTCTGATTTTTTTCAAACATTATTCTTCTGTATTTTTATTGGTTATTCTTGTCTTGCTTCCCAACTTGCAGGATGCTCCATAATACTGGGTGTTATCACACTCAATAATATGTGGTTCCAATTACAAGATAAACCTTAACAATTTGAACTTTACCATTTCTGTCTTTAAAATTCAAATAGATCAGCAACAAAACTCTTATATTTTAAAATTTAATAGAAGCAAGGTGTCCATAACATGGGAGTTGATAGTCATGCAGTAAGGATAAATTTGAAATATTATGTTCTAGTCTTGGTTTTACTTTTGAGGCAGGTCATTGAAAAACTTAAAAAAACCAAAGGAGGAGGCCAGGATGATGCTATTCAGTTATAAGCTGCCAAAAAAAAAAAAGAAAGAAAAGAAAAAATTCAGTAGCTCAGAGAAGAGATACAAAATTAGTCTTCTTGTATATAAAATGCCATCATGTTGTAATAGGAACAATATTTACAAGGTTTTTTAATTAACTAATTTTAATATACATTGCTTTTTGAATCATATTGCAAGAGAAAAATCAGAACGAAAGAAAAAAAATGAGAAAAGGAATAAAAAAGAAGTGAACATAGAATGTATTGATTTGCATTCGGTTTCCATAGTTCTTTTTTCTGAATGCAATTGACATATTTTATCCAAAGTCTATTAGATTGCCTTGGATCACTGAACCACTAAGAAGACCCTAGGCTTTCAAAGTTGATCATCACACATTCTTGCTGTTACTGTGTACAATGATTCTGCTTGTTTCATTCAATAACCCATATAACTTTCTAAGCCTTTTTAAAATCAGCTTGTTCATGATTTTTGTAGAATAATATTTCATTACGTTCATATAAATTATTTTATTCACTCATTACCGAATTGATTGGCTTCTACTCATTTTCTAATTTTTTGTAACTACAAAAAGAGCTGCTACAAACATTTTCCCTCCTTTATGACTTCTTTAGGATACAGACTCAGGAATGGCATCGCTGGGCCAAAGGATATGCACAGTTTGACAGCCCTTTGGGCTTAGTTCCAAATTGCTCTCCAGAATGGTTGGATCATTTCACATTAGCATCCCAGTTTTCCCACATCCCATCCTACATGTTGTTATTTTTTCCCTGTCATATTAGCCAATCTGAGACAGATAAAGTAGTACTTCAGACTTGTTTTGCCCAACTTTGTTTTGCTGGTTCTTTATTGAATTTAATTTTTATTGCATCATGGTCTGAAAAGGAAGCATTTACTATGTCTGCATTTCTGTATTTGATTTGAGGTTTTTATGCCCTAATTCATGGTCAAGTTTTGTGTAGTTGCCATGTACTGCTGAGAAAAAAAATGTATTCCTTTCTGTACCTATTCAATTTTCTCCATAGGTCTATCATATCTAGGTTTTCTAGGATTCTATTAATTTCCCTAGTTTCTTTCTTATTTATTTTGTGGCTAGATTTGTCTGAATCTGAGAGGGGAAGGAAGATTGAGATCTTCTACTAATGTAGTTTTGCTATCTATTTCTTCCTGTAAGTAGCTTAATATCTTCTCTAGGAATCTGTATGCTCTACCACTTGGTGTATATATATATATATATATATATATATATATATATATACACACATATATATATATGTGTGTGTGTGTGTGTGTGTGTATGTATGTATATATATGTATGTATGTATACAAATATATCTTTACTACTTTATTTTGTATAGTACGCTTTAACAAGATGTACTTTCCTTCCTTATCTTTTTAATTAGATATATATTTTCCTTTCATTTTAACTGAGATCGAATTGCTATATTCTTTTTTTTCTGTTTCAGCTGACGCATAATAAATTCTGCCCTAGTCTTCTACTTTTATTCTGTTTGTGTCTCTGTGTCAAATGTGTTTCTTGTAAACAGCATATTTTACGATTCTATTTTTTAATCCACTCTGCTTTCAATTCCATTTTATGGGACAGTTTATCCCATTCCCATCCACAGTTATGATTACCAGCTTTCTATTTCCCTCCTTCCTATTTTCTCCTCTGGATATATTTTTCTTGTCTTTCCATCCTGTCCTTCCTTTGCAGGGTTCTTTATTTTTAACCCACCCCACCTACTGCCTGCCCTATCTTATATCACCCTTCTCCCCTTCTCTTCCCTTTTTCTCCTAGTGTTTCTGCCCTGCCTTCTATCTGATTCCTTCCTTTTCTTTCTTCTTTCTCCTCCTATCTCTTTATAGGGTTAGATAAGTTTCTATACTCAACTGAATGGTTAAGTTATTCTTTCTTAGAAGCAAAACTGGTAAGATTAAGCTTCAGACAATGCTTATTCCTCTCCATTCTTTCCCCAAATGGTAATTGGTCTTTTGTGCCTCTTCAATGTGATCTAATTTCTCCCAATATACCACCCCTTTTCTCTTCTCCCAGTACAATCCTTTTTCACTTCATGTCTTTTTATTTGATATCACCACATCAGAGTCCGTGTACAACCACGGTGCCCCCCTCTATCTGCCACAATAACAGATATCATTTTCAAGTGATATACATATCATTTTCCCACTCAGGGATATAAACACTTTAATCTTTACATAATACATATTTTTTCTGTGTTTACTTTTCTATGCTTCTCTTGAGACCTACCTGTGTTTGAAGATTAAACTTTCAGTTTATTTCAGATTTTTCCAATCGAAATGATTGAAAGTCTCTTACTTCATTGAAGATTCTTTGCCTCCTCTGGAAGATGATACTCTGCCTAATTCATTCTGGTCATAACCCCAAGTTGTTTGTCTTCCAGAATATGATGTTCCAACTCCTCCAATTCTTTAGTATAGATGCTTCCAGATCCTGGGTAATCCTGACTATTGTTTTTGATACTTGAATTGCTTTTGTCTGGCAGCTTGCAGTATTTTCTTTACAATTTTACTTTTGGAGTTTTGCACCAATGTTCTTTAAGGTTTTCCTTATGGGGTATCTTTCTCAAGGTGATTGGTAAAATCTTTCAATTAAGATTTCCCTCTCTGTTTTAAGACTATTGGGGCAATTTTTTCTTGATGATCTGTAGAAAAATGCTATCCAAGCTCCTTTTTTTTTTTTTTTTGGTCATGGCCTTCAATCATTTTAAAATTATGTCTTCTGAATCTATTTTCCAGGTCAGCTATTTTGCCAATGAAGTATTTTACATTTTCTTCCATTTTTTTTTCATTCTTTTTAGTTTCTTTGCATGATTCTTGGTGTTTCACAATCATTGGCTTCCATTTGTTCTGTTCTGATTTTTAAAGTGTGATTTTCTTCAGTTAGCTTTAATCTCTTTTTCCATTTGATTAATTCTACATTTGAGGGTACTGTTTTCTTCGTTGGGTTTTTTTTTCATTAGGCCAATTGTATTTTTTAAGGAATTGCCTTCATTTTATACTGCATTCCTCTTGTTCCTTTTTTTTTCACTTTTTCTTCTATCTTTATTATTTGGCTTTTATGAGAATTTCCAAGAAGCCTCTTTGGGCTTGAGACCAATTCATAACACTCATTGAAATTTATTCTATGGACATTTTGTCCTCCTCTGAGTTATTGTTTTGGTTTGCCCTGTCACCCTAGTAGCTTTCTATGGTCAAAGTTCTTTTCTATTTCTTGCTCATTTTCTTTCCTTTTCTTTTTTATATTTTCTTTTATGTGATGTTTATGGTAGAACTTTGTTCCTGGGATAAAGAGGGTGCTGTCCCAAGCTTCCAGTGCATCTTTGAATACAAAGGTCCCTTGTATTTTCAACAAGTGATTTTATATGCTTTTTCCAATAAGTATCCCGGTTTCCCAGAATTTGCCTTCTGAGATTTAACAGGTGGTTGTCCTACTGCTCTGCCTCTCAAGTGAGCCAGGCCCAAGATCAGTTGCTAATTTGCTGTGAATAAGATCTTCTCACTGGCTTTCTCAGACTCTGTCTGAGCTTTGATGAACACCTTTTTCACTCCTGTTAGACTGATCTTTCTTGAAGTTTTTCTACTCTATCTTGAATTGGAGAGTGGTTTCATTCTCTCAGACTTTGTTGAGACTTGGTTTCAGGTGATTTTTGAAGGAAACTGGAAGGGCTCAAGTAACTTCCTGGCTTCGCTCTGCAATTTTGTGGCCACCCCTGGAATAAGTTTTTGTTGTTGTTTGTTTTTGTTTTTTGATACATCTCTCTGATAGGGTTTTGGAACAGAGCTTTTCCTGATAAACTAAATGGCTTCTTCCTTCCTTAATAAGATTTTAGATAAGCTAAATGCATGACTGCATGGAGTTAATAGATTTCCCTTTAGATAGATGTCTAAAGACTACAGGAGTCATCACACCCACCTTTAATGACCTAATATAACTCAACATAGAGATAAAAGGGTGAAGGAATTGAAATGAAGAAGGGGAAAGTAATGAAATGGAGGAAAGGAAATGCAAGACAGGAAATATATCTTAGAGCTGATGGGATCACTAAGGGAAAGGATAAATAAATTTAGGATAAAACTATAGCTTTAGGAAGAGAAAAGGGCCCAGAAATCAGCCCTGAGGGACATCCATAGTTAAAAAGCATTCTTTATTTTACAACAATAGTTGCTATTACTACACTAATACCACTATCAGCACTAGTGTTATTAATTATAATTAATACAATATGGTATTACATTAATAAAAATTATATATTATGTAAATATATGCTGATATAATTATATATAAATAGAAAAATTCTGTACCATATGTTAAAAATAAAAGAGTATATAATTATTGATAACCAAAATGAGAAAAACCAATTAATGTACAAGGAATCTTAGTATTTTTTTCATATTCCTTATCCCGTAAACCTTTCAGAAAGAGCTGCCTGCGTCTTAGATATAATAAGAAAATGCTTTTTTCAAGGACTCTCACTTGATTTATTTTGCTCCAATGTGTTTTTCCTTTTATATTGTAACCACCTCCAAATACCTATGATTAAAAGTTTTAAGCAGTGGTAGAATAAATTGGGTACTGTATATTCACCTTTATTCCCCATTTTGCACAGATGCCTTATTTATTTGTGTCTGGAGAATTCAAAAGAAGGCTATTAAATGAAGTACTTTTACATGGACTTAGCCTTCCATGATAATGCATGGTGGATTGGATGCAATTTTTTTCTGAAATATTCAAAAACTGTAGCTTGAAAATGTTTCTCTTAACTTTGAAAAAAGTTAAAAGAATCTGACATGAAACTAGTGCTTAATTATTTTTAGTTTCCTAAAATATATAATACCTTTACTGCTTCCCATCAGTCACTATATTTATAGAACAGCATCTGCAATCACTTTGTCATGTTCATGTCTTATCCAAAAAGGGTAGAAAAGTCATAAGATATGAGACAATTAATTTCAATGAAAATATTTCTTAATGGAATTTTAAACCCAATAAGATTGTGTGAATTCACTTTAAAATTGGGGTAATAAATTATTTCTACTTTGAGTTAACTCCAGAGGATTTTCTCATGTCAAGTTTTATGTTTAACATTAATATTTTGATATATGATATGACACTTTAGTACATAATACTAACATTGTGTTATTTTTACCTTTCAACAAAGTCTAAAGATCCAAATTATGAAGATATCAATAAACACTCATAAGTAGATCATGGAACATGACAACAAATTTTAACAAATTCTGAATTGGCAAATCTGAATTCAGATAATAGATTTTTACTTTTACTACCAGTATAACCTGCAATAATTTCCTTAACATTTCTGGATTTTTGTTCCCTCAAATGTAAAATATATGAGTTGGAATAACTTATTATGATGCTCTATTCCAAATATGATAGTACACTGCTATGAAATTAAAAATCCCAGTCTAATCTTTTCATGATACAGATGATTAAATTATATTTAGAGATAATGAACTAGAAAAAAAATGGAAAAATAATGATTTAAACTTAGGTCTACTTGAATAAATATTTCCAGTGATTTTTCACACTTCCACACTGCCTCCTGTTAGGCAAAAAATTGAGGTATCAATTTGGTCAATTTGAAATGAGTTTTCTTAGGTATTCTTAATTCTTTATTATTATTTAGCCTTATTTGCTTATAGAAGGATCCATAATATTCAAGGGTAGAATAAAGTTTTATGCAATAAATAGATTAGGAATTTTACTACTATCTTCATTAGTAATTGTAGTAGAATC
>JAJPUD010029676.1:0-13732 GCA_023553655.1 Myrmecobius fasciatus
CCTTAGAACAGAGGGTGTCAGGGCTGGGAGAGAACCTAGAACAAGGAATGGCAGGACTGGGAATGGTTTTAGAACAGGGGTTGTCAGAATGGAGGGCCTTAGAACAGGGATGTCAGGGCTGAGAGATGTCTTAGAATAGGGGATGTCAGAGCTGGGAGAGAACCTAGAACAAGGAATGGCAGGACTGGGAATGATTTTAGAACAGGGGATGTCAGAATGGAGGGCCTTAGAACAGGGACGTCAGGGCTGAGAGATGTCTTAGAACAGGGGATGTCAGCTCTTGCCAGTGGGTCAGTCCAGATTCCCTCCCTGTCTCAGACCTCCTCAAAGTCACAGCCTCCTTTGTGAGGGGCTTCCTGGTTACAGAACAAAGCATATTCTTATTTTTTGCTGAGGATATTTCAGCCGCAGGTGGGAGCCAAGGTACTTTTAATACAGACATGAACATTTTCCAAGGTGTAATGAAAATGTCGCCGTCTCCTGGGGTTCGACTCCCTGGATGATTGTTGATGGTGGGCTAGTATACACATGTGCACCTACATTTACATAGGACTATCGTGATGATGATGATGAAGAAAACTGGACAAGGAGGGGGCCTGTGGCAAGAGAGCTCTCTGCCCAAAGGGTGGCTTCTGCTAAAGGCACAGTATCAAAGTCCCAGAACTATCGAGGGCCAGCATTAAATCACTTTTCAAATCATGACATCATAGGCTTAGGGCTTTGGAATCATTGAGCCAAATCCTTCATTTTACAAGTGAGAAAACGGATCATACAGAGACTACAATCACAGAGCTGGGTTTGAAGCTCCTATTCCAAATCCAGAACTCTTTCCATTTTACCACAACATCCCGCCACCAAATCATGGAATCTAGGAATCATTGAATTATGGAAGAGCAGATTCTTAGAACCAAAGATTATGAGACTCATAGAAATATCACATTAGAGAATCTTAGAATCAGAGAATCTTAGAGTCCCACACAATTAATGGTTTTATGAATCTTAGAATCTAGGAATCATATGGTCATTGAATTAGAGAAGAGCATCATTTTAGAACCACCCAATTGCATAATTAATGAATAGTAGATTCATATTTATCACAGAGAATCTTAGAATCAGAAACTTGGAATCAGAGAAATCTTAGAGTCCCACAATCAATGGATTTATGAATCTTAGAATCTAGGAAATCATACAATCATTGAATTAGAGAAGAGCATCATTTTAGAATCACCCAATTGCATAATTAATGACTAACTTTCTTAGAATCAATACCAGACACTCGCTGAATTAGTCTTGGAATTTTCAATTCTTACAATAAAAGAAATTTGGAGTCTTAGATACAATCACTAAATTAGAAAAATCTTGTTGTTCAGTACTGTCCAACTCTTCTTGACCCCATTTGGGATTTTCTTGGCAAAGATACTGGAGGGGTTTTGCCAATTCCTTGTCCAGCTCATTTTACAGATGAGGAAACTGAGGTAAGCAGAGGGAAGTGACTTGCCAGGGGTCACACAGCTAGTGAGTGGATAAGCCGGATTTGAACTCAGGGCTTGCTGACCTCTGGCCCACTGCTCTAGCCACCTGGACGCCCGGGGCTTTGGACCTCGGACACTTGGCAATCACAGAATCTCAGGGTCCTCAGGATCTCAGAGGCCCGAGCCTGGCCATGTAATCCAGCCTGGACTTAAAATAGGGGCTGCCGCCCCAAGCCCTTTCCCCGGGGCCGGTGCCTTCCCTCTCACCTTGGGCCCCAGGCAGACCAGGCTCTTGGAGGCATCATGGTCTCCATCCCAAAGCTGGGCAGTTAATCTGCACCAGATGGGGCCTTGGCACCTGGGGGCTCCTGCCTAGAGCAGCCTCTCTGGCCGGCTGTGTGGGCGGAACTAGGGGAGCTAGATCATCTGGTTCTCATCTCCTGTGGCCCACGTCATGCTGGGGGGGGGGACGCCATTCTCCAATAGCCTGGGAGCAGAAGAGACATTTGTGGGTTTTTTCCTACAAAATTGTTTTCAGAAGGGAGACCCAAGGGGAAGAAGGATGGATTTAAGGTCCCGGTGGGGGGGTGAAGGCAAGGGCGGAGGTAGGGGGTCCCAGGACACCCCCAGGAATCTCAGGGCAGCAGGGCTTCAGGGCAGTGGGCTGGGGCCGGGCCGGGCCGAGGTTTCGGTTCCTGGGGAAGGAGCTGGAGTTCAAATGGGGGGGGGGGCTGGTTAAAAATAGAATCTGCTTTGAGTCTCTCGGAAGAGATGAAGAACAGGAAAGCTCTGGTCCGGCTGTCTCTCAGTCAATCACCCGACAAGCGTCCCCTGAACAGACACTGTGTGCCCGTTGCTGGGGGCATCGGGAGAAGCAGGGAGCGCTGCCTTGGTCCTCGGGGACTTACGGTCCAGTTAGGGAAGCAACTCCAGGGAGCCACTGGGAAGTGGAAGGTGACCGAGAGTGGACAAAGGTGGAATTGGGCGGTCCTCACAGGGGGAGTGAAGGCTGAGGGTGGGTAGTCAGGGAGGGCTTCACGGAGGCTTCAAACTGTAAGGATTTGGATGGCAGGCAGAAGTGGGGGGCTGCATTTTAAAGGAAGGATGCCCCAGGATGCACGTGTTCCCTGTTCTAAGCCCCCTCCCAGCCCTGACACCCCCTGTTCTAAGATCTCTAACTCTGACACCCCCTGTTCTAAGCCCCCTCCCCAGCCCTGACATCCCCTGTTCTAAGCTCCCTCCCAGCTCTGACATCCCTTGTTCTAGGTCCCCTCCCAGCCCTGACATCCCCTGTTCTAAGATCTCTAACTCTGACACCCCCTGTTCTAAGCCCCCCCCAGCCCTGACATCCTCTGCCCTAATATTCCTCCCCTCTCTGATCTTCCCTGTCCAGTGTCTATTCTAAGACTCCCGCCCCCCTCATCATTACATTGAGCTCTGTCTCTACCTCTAGAGCCCGTGGGGTTTGGCTCCCTCCCATTGAAGCCTTTGGTAGCCACTATTTGGCGAGCCCTGCGGCGGGTGGGGCGGCGATCCCGGGAGCCCGGAGTGGGGGGAGGGGGGACAGCCCTCCACAACTGAGGAGCCCTCTCCCTTCCAAAGGGCTGACTGGGCCTTTTGAAGCTTTGGTCGTGGTCAGATTCTGGGCCCAGGCCCTGGCTGGCAACCCCTTGGAGCCAGGCCTGCTAAGTGGGCATTTCTCTGCCCCCGGAGGCTAGGCCGGCCGGAGCCGGGGAAGACTTCCCCTTGAGCCCCCTCCTTCCTCTCCCATCTCCGTCCCTCGGCAGAGCCCAGGACAGGGAAGAGCGCCGGGCCTGTCTTAAAGCACATTTACTTGATCTCATCTGAACGTCTGGAGGCATTATCTATTCCTGTTTCACAGATAGGGAAACTGAGGTCCAGCTGCAGGCGGCGGTCACTCGGTGAGTGAGGGACGGAGCTGGGACAGGAATCCGGGCCCCTGGGGCCCCTCAGTTTGTCCCCCCCCCCGCTCTGTCTGCTTCCTGCAGGACTGGCCAACTTTGGGTGATTGTTCCCCGTCGGATTTCCCGACGGGTTTCCCTTACGTACAGAATCCAGCACCTCCCTCGCCCGGTTCCAGAGCGCTCCAAACATTCTGGATTTAGAAAGGATTCTTATACATGGCCACGTGATCCACTCATCGATCAATCAGCCCACGTGGCCTTGTTGGGCTCCCACTATAAGCCAGGCTCCACAAAGGCTTCCGAGCCTGAGGGCCAGGGAGGTAAGCTCCCAAAGCCGGCTGGCCAAAATCACCTTCCCACCGTGTCCAGCTCTTTGTGAGCCCCTTTGGGGGTTTTCTTGGCAAAGACACTGGAGGGGTTCGTGCTTTCCTTCCTCCAGCTCATTTTACAAATGGGGAAACTGAGGCAAAAGGGATTAAGTAAGTGACTTGCCCAGCTAGGAAGTGTCTGAGGCTGGATTTGAACTCGGGAGGCCACTTCTGACGAACCTCTGGGTCCTCCCATCTAGGAGCAGTCTATTCTTTCTTCCTCTTCCCAGAGACAGGAGCGGATCTGTAGTCAGGAAATCTGCGCCATGAGAGTAATAAAGCCTTGGAAGGTGGGCAAAGCGCTTCTCTTCTTGTGGGACCCTCATGACAGCCCTGGGAAGTGGGAGCTGCTATTATCCCCGTTTCACAAATGGGGCAGAGAGAGGCCCGGGGCTGAACTTGAACTCGGGTTTTCCTAACAAAGCCCCACGACGCTCTAACCACTGCACCACCTGGCTGCTTCCCCTTCCCTTCTCGGGGACTCCCACGTGGTGTGACCCCGGTCTCACCAAACCCTGATTTCTCCCTGTAATCAAAGGAGGGATCTTTAGGTCCCCAATTTGGAGCCTGAAACGCATGGGGGTTTAGCAGTGTCGTCTCCCAATTCACTAACCGTCAATGACTCCCTATTCCCTCGAAGACCAAACAAGCGCCGTGCTTGGGCATTCAGAGCTCCTGCCTTCCTCTCCCTACCCTCCGCATTTCCCACCGCCGAGCCTTGGCACTGGCCGTACCCTCTGCCTGGAATGCCGTCTCCCCTCACTTCCTTCAAGACTCAGCTCAAACCCCACTTTCTTGTCCCCTCCGTATTTCTATCCCCCACTGCCAACCAAGCTAGTGCCCCCTGCCCCGAGAATATCTGCAGCACTTTATGTCTTTTTTGTTCATACTTATTTATACATTTGGTATAAAATTATACTTTTTGTCCGTGTACACTATATACGTCTGTGAGCTCCTCCAGGGCAGGGACTATTTTTTGTCTTTCTTTGTATCCCGGAGCTTAGAATAAAGCCTGGTAGCCAGGAGGCATTTTTTTTTTTCTTTTTGCTGAGGCAATTGGGGTTAAGTGACTTGCCCAGGGTCACCAAGCTAGGGCATGTTAAGTGTCTGAGGTCAAATTTGAACTCAGGTCCGGCTGGTGCTCTATCCACTATAGCGCCATCTAGCGGCCCCCAGTAGGCATTTAATAAATGCTTATTGAGTTGAACGGAAGTGACTCAGCCGAAGCCACAGTTAGAAAATAGCAGTGGCGGGATTTGAACTCAGTCCCACACCCAGTTTCCAGCTGCCGCGTTCTGACATTCAGTGACCGATTCAATCTGACAAACACTTTTGAGCCCAGGACCGTGCGGGGGCGAAGGGAACAGAGCAGATTTCCCAGCCTCACCCGGGGCACAAACCAGTCTGGCGCTGGGGGAGAAGCGGCCCGTGGCGCGGCGCGGAGGGATCCCGCCTCGGGCCCTTCCCTGTGACCCTGAGCCAGCCCCGGCTGTCGGAGCAGTCTGCCCCCCTCTCCCCCCCCCTCCGGCCCGCGATGCTTCTCCAATCCCATAAGAGCGCCTGGTCCAATACCTTCTCTTATCTCCCACAGATCTCCTCCCAAAGCCCGGGAGAAAATGGCCCCATTGGCGACCGGCGTGCTCCTCCTGCTCCTGCCCCTGCTGAGGGCCCCCATCCCCGCCCACTCGGTGCTGGTCCAGGCTGCCGTCCTGGAGGACCACGGGGGCAGCGGGGAGATGGAGGGGTCCTCGGCGCCCTCCCCCAGCCTCCCCCCGCCCCGGACCCCGGCCCTCAGCCCCACCTCGGTGGGGCCGCCGCCCACGCCCTTGGCGGGGCCCTCGCCCCCCACCAACTTCCTGGACGGGATCGTGGACTTCTTCCGGGAGTACTTGCTGCTCATCGCCGTGGTGGGGTCCCTGGTCTTCCTGCTCCTCTTCATCATCTGCGCGGCCGTCATCGTGCAGCAGAAGCACAAGGCCTCCGCCTACTACCCGTCCTCCTTCCCCAAGAAGAAGTACGTGGATCAGAGCGACAGGACCGGGGGCCCCCGGGCCTTCAGCGAGGTGCCCGACAGGGCCCCCGATGCCCACGCGGACGACGCCGCCGTGGACGCCTCCCGCCAGCTCCAGGCCGACATACTGGCCGCCACTCAGAATCTCAAGTCCCCAGCCAAGGGGCCCCTGGCCAACGGGGACGGCGTCAAAATGGAGGAGAAGGAGGGAGGAAAGAAGGATGAGGATGGGGGGGCCGAGGAGGAAGCCCCAGGTTCCGAGAGCCCCAAGGAGGCCGCCGCCACGGCCGGGGAGCCGCCGGCCACGGGGATGGACCATGGTGAGCCGCAGGGCGCTCCCTCGCTGCCCCAGGAAGCTGCCGGTCTCCCCGTCCCCGAGGGCCCCTGTGCCTGTGGCAGGCCCTCCCCGGAGGTCGGGCAAGCCAGCGGCCTTCAGTGAACCAGGGCGGAAGCCCCGCTGGCCTCCACAGACTCACTCTGCTCCCCTGACCACCCAGACCAGGCTGGGCCGGCTCTGGGAGTCTGCCTACGGCCGGCGGCCGGGGCCATGCCGCCTGGGCTCTCCGCCGACCTGTTCCCCGGAGCCCGAACCTCCCCCCAAACTATCCGAGGACCGACTCTCTCCACGCTGCTTCCCCCCAGCAGCCCCCAGAGAGGTCAGGACTTTTCTCCTCCGGCTCCTCCAGACACCCAGCCAGAGCCAGGCCGCGCTGAGCCCCCACAATCCAACGGTCCCCCCTCTTCTCGAAGGACCCCTCCTCCTTTAGGTAGCTTACCACGGGCCTGATCGCTTCCCTTGGGGGATATATCTTCCTGTGGGGGACAGGGCATAGGAAACAGGGGACAAGGTGGAGCGATTTCCCACTCTTGGCCCTTCCTCCAAATGCCAGCCCCTGGCACTGCCATACGGGGCCAGACCCTGGTGGGCTCTCTTATGAGCTAAGGGCTTTTGGGAAGTTTTCCTTGAACAGAGGGAAGCCCAGGAGGATGTCACTGCTGGAGGAAAGGACTTCCCCTGAGACAGTGCTTGGAGGTCCTTAGGGTACCCTGAACTTGGAGGAGCTATGGGTCTCTGGCTCAGGAAACCACCTGAGGCAGGGCCTGGGGGGCGGCTGGAACTGGGTGCCCAGACTCAAGCCTGAATTGGACTTTAGTGACCTTCCCCTCCCCAGAGATAAGACTGGTACGGCAAGTTAAAGGAGATGGTCTCACCCAATGGGGAAGTCTCCTCCATTTAAGCTAAAAAAGGCAGACTGAAGGCTCTCTTTCCTCCTTTTGTAATCACTTATGTTTTGTCCCACCGGTTTCAGGATGGGGCCCTGAACTCCCCTTAGTGACCATTAGAGCTTCACTGCCAGTGTCTCTTGGACTGGGGCCAGATCACTGGACCGCTGCTTTGGGGATGAGGAGCAGAAACTCACCTGGACCAGCATCCTCCAGGCCCCCATCCCTGGTACCCTGTTAGTAAGGACAAGAAGGAGTACACTACTCCGTCTCGCGATAATCATGATGATAACATTCTAATAAAACTGGTCTGGTGCGATCCACCTTGTGAGGCTGGCTTTCTTTGGGTTCCTACTTGTCAGAAGCCCAGAGGGGTGGAGGGAAAGGGTAGGGGGTGAAGCTTCAGGAAGGAGGAGAGGCTGGAAGGGAAAGTGAGGAGATTTCAGCCTCTGGTGGGCTTTGATGGGCAGAGCCAGTACTGGGTTACAGAGTTTGGGGCGTGGGACGGAAAGGACAAAAGGGGGTCCTAAGAGGAAAACTTAAGGTTGGCTGATGGAAAAACTTCCCAAGATTCAGAGCTACCTGAGTGGATTTGGCTCATTGATTGAGAGCTAGATGGACCCTCAGAAATCTAACTTCTCAGTTAGAGATGAGCAAACATGCTCAGAAGAGCAGGGGTGACTGGGTAATAAGGAACAGAGCCAAAATCCAAACCTACTCTGCATCTAGGGTTTTTTCCCTGCAACAGCCAGCAGAGGGAGGGCCCTCTCCCATATTCCCTTGCACCCCAGCCTCTGCAGGCCCTGCTTGGGAACCCACAGACCCTCAAAGGCAGGCCTGCTGCCTTCTGGGTGATTCTCTTCCTCCAGATTTTCCTTGTTCTTGGGGACTCTGCAGAGCTCCAGATGAGACCCAGATGTGTCGGGGATGGAGAATGTGTAAGGAAGGAGCCTTCTGGCAATCTGGCAAAAGGAGGGAAGGGAGGGGGCATGGCTCTCTCTGAGACCATGTGACTCTCTTGGGCCCTGGGTCTGGCCCAAACAGGCCTTGGTTTTGTGTTTCACCATGACACAGTGTCCTCTGTCTGGCACGGCGGGATTCTCTCCACTGCAGGAAAGTGAGGCAGCCTCTTGCTCTGGCTTAACTTCCCAAAAGAGCTGGACAGACACACCAGACCTCAAAAATGGAACCTTCGGAGTCAAAAATAGTTTTCTAGCCTGGGATAGCATTCAGGGACCCATCTCTGGTAGTTGTTGGGGAAAGTTGCTCTCCCCCTATTCCATACCATTCCTCATCAACATGCAGCAGAGGAGAGGAAGGCAGCTGTGGGCTCTGCCCAGCCCTGGGCCCTCATGGGAGTTTTGGGTTACTTGTACAAAGTATGGCAAGGCCAGACAGCCAGGGAGGGAGAGCCAGGAAAACGGAGTCTTTCCCATCCCTCTCTTCCTTCGGAGGAGGGAATTAGCTTTTCTCCACTTGACCCCAAAGGCCAGAGCTGCTTGACCCCAGAGGCTTGAGCAAGAAACAAAGAATGGAAGTGACAGAGAAGGAGATTTAAACTCCTGCCCATCCCTTGTGGGAAATATAAGGACAATGGGATGGCAGGGAGCCACATTAGCTGATGACTGGATCCCCTCACATCCGGTTTAGTTATGGGAGAAATTTGGAATAACAGGGGCACCATGAAATACCCCATCCCTCTCCTTTTTGCCTGGAGGTCACATGGCCAGTTAGTTACAAAACTGGGACGTGAACCCAAAAATGTGTATCAATAAAGAGCTAGAAATGTCACTCTCATTAGAACCCTTGGGCACACTGGGAGTCATAGCATCATAGGTTTGTATCTGGAAGGGACCTCAAAGATCACAGGAACATAGAAACACAGTAGTCCATGATGGTTCAGTGTTTAGAGCATACCCAATATTCTCTCCACCACGAGGTTGTTTTCAGATATGTGTGAGGGAGAGACCAGGGCCTTTTCTTTTCCTGGCCTAGTATGGGGAAGCATTCTATGAACGTTTCCTGTTGTGTTACTATGGAGTAACCAAAAGTCTTTTAATTGGTTCTTAAGTACACATATGAAAGGTACAATCAGATGAAATGTGTCTTTCTTCCTAATTTTCTTTGGGGGCAGAAGAAAGAACTACCTTGAGGTTGCAAGCAGGGGAGAAGTCATGGGCCAACTTTCTCACTGGCTGCCGCATGGCCGTGACTGCCTGGCACTACCATATT
This sequence comes from Myrmecobius fasciatus, assembly GCA_023553655.1. Classification (NCBI taxonomy): domain Eukaryota; kingdom Metazoa; phylum Chordata; class Mammalia; order Dasyuromorphia; family Myrmecobiidae; genus Myrmecobius; species Myrmecobius fasciatus. The sequence goes on from JAJPUD010029676.1 coordinate 9,233, forward strand.
TTTGCCAGAATTGTGTTATTCTGTGCTGATCTTAGATGATTATTAGAAACAGAATGAACCTGGAGATGACCTTGTGAGCTTTAAAGGCTCAGAGAAGCTTTCTACCAGCTGGCAGCTAGAATCCACAGCAGGATCTGCCAGCAGCAACAGGCAGCCAGCCCAGAGTGGGAGCTTCTGGACCCAATGCAGCTAAGATATCCTGCAAGGAAGGAAATGATTGTCCATTGGGTGCCCCATTCAGAATTGAATTTAATTGGGTGACTTCTAAGTTTGGGACCATTCTGAGGTAGTTTGGATCTTGCTGAGTCAATAACCCTTTGTAAAAGACATGTAATTGACATTAATCAGTTAATTGATATTGAAGTTAAAGCCATTGGTCAAATGGATATTGAGGAGGTATTAACTGGGCCATTGAGACTGGGATGAATACACTGAAGGAGGGCTTGTAAGCAATAGAAATAGAGTAATAGAAAACTTCTCAGTGTTCTAGGGGGAACTGCAAGGGGAGCAGATACAGCGACCTTGATCTGGGGATCCAAACTGATTGTGGTTTAGGAAGAATAAACCCAACATTTCTATATTCTGCAGCAGAACCAGAGATTTAGAACTAGAAGGGACCTGTTGGGCTTCAAGCTCTAATTAATAAATGAAACCCAGCTAGTAAGTATGTAAGGTAGGATTTGAACTCAGGACTTCCTGGCTTTTCAAGTCTGACCCTCTCCTTTTCCATCTGAGATGACCAAGTCCCAAGAATTGATTGCCAATGTGACCATAGGGAGATAGGCAGGGAGATGCTAGGAGATTCAGAATGGACTTTGGAGCTCAGCCCACTTGATTGCCTTCAAGGCTCATCTCAGAAAACCTTTCCCAACCCTCCCAGCTGAGGGTGCTCCATACCCTGCCTCGAGTGTATTGATTCACCAACTTCTCAAATGTCAAATTCTCTATCCTCCTTTCTTCTCCTCCATGTAGAGACTTTTGATTTTTACTTCTTTGTCCCCAAGGGGTTAACAAATGTCTGTTGAGTCGAATATTTAGTCGTGGTCCATAATTTTACAGATTGGGAAACTGAGACCCACATCAGTTAGCAGTTGCCTAAGGTCAATCAGCTTGGTAAATTGAAATGACCTGAGAATTCAGATCTCTTTTCTTCCCACTATTCAGCACAGCCTCCATGGAGGGGTCACCACCCTCGCTCCCACCAAGAATGGTAGGAGAAATCACTTGGAAGCCTCTCTTTTTCCAGCTGGGGGAGGAGGAGGAGGAGGAGGAGGAGGAGGAGAGGTGAGCCTAGGAGACCATTGTTAGGATTGTTGGTGTCCCTGCCAATGTCTGAACAGCCCTTCTACTGTCCCCTGCTTGTAAAAATGTCCAGAGATGTGCCAAATAAAACTCACATCTGCCCCCAAGGGATGGGGAGGAGGCTGAAGGCTGAGGGCCGGGATAGAGGCTGTGACTCTGCCAACTTTTTCCTCTGTCTTAGTGGTGAGGAAGAAAAGCCCTCAGCAACCAATAAAACTCAGTCTGCGGAAGTGAGAGACCTAGGGATGTGGGAATCAAGGGCCCAGGGCTTCTAGCCAGAAAAGTGGTCCTCTTCCCCCTCCCCATCTTCCCTCTCCTTTCCCTTCCCACTCCCCTCCACCCCCAGGCCTTTTCCTAGCTCCTTTTACTCCATGCAAGGATGTACTCAAAAGTAGGGCCATGGACCTGTTCAGAAGGATCCCTGCAGGTGCAGATTGACTTAGATTCACATTGCCTGTTCTTGGACCCGTGAGGAAGTGTTGGAGGAGGCGTGCCTCTGAACATCCTGGATTTGACGCCTCTGCTCTAAAACAACTCCCAGACCTGCTCATTCGACCTCTGCTTGAATACCCCCCCACACATGGACCTCACTACCTTTAGACACTTTTGGACAGTGCTAATTAATAGAGAAGTTAGGTGGTACAGTGGTTAGAGCACCCAGGCTAGTCAGGAAGACCTGAGGTCAAATCAAGCCTCAGACACTTCCTGGCTGTGAGACTCTGGGTAAGTCCCTTTACTTTGCTTCAGTTTCCTCCTCCATCAAATGAGTTGGAGAAGGAAATGGCAAAACACTCCAGTATCTTTGCCAAGAAAATCCCGAATATTCTCCTTTCCATAAACGGTCAAAGAATACAAACAGATAATTTTCAGATGAAGAAATTAAAGCTATTTCTAGTCATATGAAAAAAATGCTCTAAATCACTATTGATTAGAGAAATGCAAATTAAAACAACTCTGAGATACTATTACACACCTGTCACATTGGCTAAGATGACAGGAAGATAATAACGAATGAGGGGATGTGGGAAAACTGGGACACTGATACATTGTTGGTGGAGTTGTGAACTGATCCAACCATTCTGGAGCAATTTAGAACTATTTCCAAAGGGCTATCATACTGTGCATACCCTTTAATCCAGCAGTGTTTCTACTGGGTCTGTATCCTGAAGAGATCTTAAAAGAGGGAAAGGGACCCACATGTGCAAGAATGTTTGTGGCAGCCCTTTTTGTAGTGGCTAGAAACTGGAAACTGAATGGATGCCCATCAATTGGAGAGTGGCTGAATAAATTATGGTATATGAATGTCATGGAATATTATTGTTCTGTAAGAAATGACCAGCAGGACGATTTCAGAGAGGCCTGGAGAGACTTGCATGAACTGATGCTGAGTGAAATGAGCAGAACCAGGAGATCATTATACAAGGCAACAACAAGACTCTATGATGATCAATTCTGATGGACATGGCTCTCTTCAACAATGAAATGCTTCAAAATAATTCCAATAGACATGGGATGGAGAGAGCCATCTGCACCCAGAGAGAGACTGTGGGGACTGAATGTGGATCACAACAAAGGACTTTCACCTTTGTTGTTGTTTGTTTGCTTGTTTTATTTTTTCTCCTCATGTGTTTTTTCCCTTTTGATCTGATTTTTTTTTGCTCAATATGATGAATATGGAAATGCATTTAGAAGAATTGCACATTTAACTTATATTGCATTGCTTACTGTCTAGAAGAGGAAGAAAGATTTGAAATACAAGGTTTTGCAAAGGTGAATGTTAAAAACTATTTTCTCATGTATTTGAGAAAATAAAAAGCTATTTTAAAAAATAAAGAAAACCCCAAATGGGGTCACAAAGAGTTGGATATGACTGAAAAACAACAATTAATAGGAAGTTCTTCCATTTTCATGAGCCAAAATAAGTCATTTACCCCACTGGTCCTAATTTTGCTTTATAAGGACGTGCAAAATCTGTTCCATCCCTTCAATAATAGTCCTTCAGATGCCCTCTTCCATTTACCCCTCCCCAGTAGAATTAGGTTCTTTGAGGAACAGAATCAGAAGGTCCAAACCAGAAGGGACCTCAAAGAGGGAGGGTATCTCTTATGAGCTTTTCTTTTCCTGGATTAATGCCCCCAAAAGCTTTTGTCCATCCTCCAGTGACAAAGTTCCCAAGTCCCTTCACCGACCAGATTGCCTCCTCTCTGGATACACTTCCCCAGCAAGATCCATGGAGTCACTCTTTATACTCCTTGATAGAGATTCTGCTCCAGGTTCCCTGGGAGAGGAAAATCAGCCCTCTGTGCTTTTCTGAAGAAGGTGGGTAAAGAAGGTCATCTACTCACCTGGGATTTACCCTGTCTGCTTGGAAGAAGTGTCCCATCCTGGTCACCAGATACTGTCTTGAGGAACTAAGAACTAGCAAATCTGATGCCTAGGGTGAGCAGCAGGAAAGAGGCCCTCGATTCAACTTTTAAAGCCAAATTTAGGGAATTGAGGGAGAAATGTTGGATTCTGGGACACAAGTTTCCAATGAGAATGGTGAAACAGACCTTGTGGGGAGAGTCACATAGAACACAAGCTCCCTAGCAGGGGGCATGCTGGAACCAGCTCTGATGGCTTGAGAAAGCCAGTTGTTAAATTTCCTGCAAGAGTATTTACACCTAGGAAAATAGCAAATGCTACATACAAATTAGAGTTTGAGCTATTGTTTTGTTTTGTTTTTATTTTCTAGATTTAATAAAGTAACAGTGAAAATGTGGAAAATGCAGATTTAGCTTAGAGTATCATAGCTATGACTCTTCCCCTCCCCACCCTAGAGAGCTGGTTGTTAAACATTTACTAAGACACCCCTATCTTTAAACCACTGTGAAGAAGGGACGAGGCAATCTCACGGACTGGGGTATAGCAGTACTTGGGTCAAGGAGAAGAATCCAATATAACACCTCCCTAGTTTGACTAATTATTCTTTCACAGTTATTGTTTCTGCCTTGGAGAAAGACTAAATCCCGGTGACCTGGGGCAATGTCCCGATGGCCTCCCCTTAGGTAGGGGTCTGTGGACAGAAGTCAGCAGTAGTCTATGGTAGCATGGAAGCCCCTGGTTTTTAGGGCCCTCTCTCTACCCCTCCCCACCATAAATTAGCCTCTCTTTTTTTTTTTCTCTTCTCTTTCTTTCCCATCCCCACTGCTGGGGGGA
>JAJPUD010029677.1:0-13732 GCA_023553655.1 Myrmecobius fasciatus
GTTTCCTCCTGGCTCTGACATACCCTGTTCTAAGGGCCTTCCCTTGCCCTGATATTGTGTGTTCTAAGGTCCCTCTTAACTCTGATATTTTGTGTTTTAAGAACACTCTCAGTCTCTACATCCTGTGTTCTAAGGGTTCCCCGCTCCAATATCCTGTGTTCTAAGGTCCCTCTTAACTCTGATATTCTGTATTCTAAGAACCCTCCTAGCTCTGATATTCTGTGTCCTAAGGATACCACCAAAGGCTTCTGGCAGCTGGTAGGATTTGAACTGAATCTTGAAGGAGATATGTTAGCTATAGCAATAATATAAGAAAAAAGAAATTGAGGGAATAGCATAGGCAAAGAGGAAACAAAATGATTGCTTTTTGAAGAGATGATGATATACTTAGAGAACCCTAGGGAGTCAACTCTAATTTCAACAATTAATTGAAATAATTTCAGCAAAGATAGAGGATATCAGATAAATCCAAGAAGGAAGCCAGGGAAACCTGGATGAAGAGATGAGGAGGGAGAGCAATCCAGGGATGGGGCCAATCAGAGCAAAGGCTTAGAGATGGGAGATGGAGTTTCATGTGAAAAGAAAAAAAAAATAGAGCAATTCTATGCCATTTTAGAGTAAGTGGATGGGAATGAAGTTTAAGAGCCTTGGAGAGCTTAAATGCTCAGGGGCTTAAATGCTTATCAGAGGATTTTATATCTGCTCTTGGAGGTACTAGGGAGCCTCTGGGAGAGGATATAACCAGACCTGCCCTATAGGAAGATCATTTTGGCAGCTGAATATAGGATTTAGTAGAGTGGGGAAAGAATTAAGGCTGGTAGAACCACCAGCAGCTTATTATAATAATTCAGGTGTGAGGTGATGAGGGTCTGCCCCAGAAAGATGCCAGTGTCAGAGGAGAGAAGGGGACCTTTTGGAGAAATGGAGAGAATAGAGGGCCCTTCCAACTCTGATATTCTTTCCTAAAAGTCCTTCCAGTTCTGACATTCCCTGTTCTAAAGTCCTTCCCAGCTCTGAATTCTGTTTTAAGGTCCGTTCCAGTTCTGACATCCATGTTTGGTTTTTTTTTTTTTTTTTTTTGCTGAGACAATTGAGGTTAAGTGACTTGCTCAGGGTCACACAGCCAGGGAGTGTTAAGTGTCTGAGGCCAGATTTGAACTCAGGTCTTCCTGATTTCAGGGCTGGTGCTCTATCCACTGTGCCACCTAGTTGCCCCAGACAGTCCATGTTCTAAAAGACCTCTTGGTCTGATGTTTATGATGGAAAAGATGAAGTCTCTGTTTTGGAGCGTTCCAACTGATTATGATCACAGTGTACAACATTCTGACTGGAAGGGAGGGAAGAATTCAAATTGAATTTGGGACCCACCTACCCCAAAGCTAAGAGGAGGGTGTCAGCCCCAAATGATTGTTTTTTGACACTTGGTGGACCTTGAGGGAAGGATGGGAAAAAGCTAGGGAGGAGGTCCTTGGGTACCCATCTGGACCTCTCTTTGGAGAAGATGGATCCAGAAGCTTATATATCAGCCCTGGTTGAGACTTCATCAGGGTAGAAGAAATAATTTCTCAGGGAAGCCCTTTAATCTCCTTTTCCTTTTGTCTCAATGGCCCTTTCTTCTAGAGGTCCCCCCATGAAAGTTGGTTATTGGCCAGTGGGGGAGGGAGAAGCCATTTTCAAGATGGGGAAAATGGGGCCCAGAGTGGAAAGGGACTTGCCAAGATCTCCCACCGACTTGGTGACAGAGCTGGGGACTGAAGCTCTGGCTTACTGGCCCGCTTGCTCTTTCCATTGTGAGTGTCTCCCCTGGGTGTTCCCAGGGGAGGATGTGTAGCCTCTTAATGGAATCTACTGTTATTTCCTGCCTCTGCCTAATAGACTTTCTTCCTGTCCTTCCTCACGTGCGTGAGGCCTCTGCCCTCCTCCCTTCCCTAAAAAAAATTCCTCTTCCTTCTTTAGGTTTCCATGGCCCTGAATTCCCCCTGAGTCATTGTAGAATCACCCACAGCAACCCCCCCACCCCACCCCTCCTTAGCCCAGGCTTGGATAACCTTCAGCCAATGCAAACTAACAACTTTGTGGAGGGGATTTGGGGGAGAGGCAAGAAGGGAGGAGAACCCCATCCCACTGGCACCTTCCCTGGCTCCCTAAGGCAGGTGTGATCTGGTAGGAAGGGCTGAATCAATCCCTCCATCTGCTGAATGGTCTTTTTGCTCTCTCCCAGGGTCTACATTTAAGTTTCCTTCTAGTCTTGTGCCTTTTTTTTTTTTTTTAAAGGCAATCAAGATTAAATGACTTCTCCAGGGTCCATAGTTGTCGAGTGTCCAAGGCTGGATTTGAACCCAGATCCTCTTGAATACAGAGCTTGTGTTCTCACTGTGCTATGTAGCTGCTCTTCCCTATCTGTGCCATTTTAATAATTCTTATAGCTCTCAAAGTACTTTACAGATGTTAGTTGATTTGATTCTCACAATAATCCAGTGCTAATAACAATGGCAATAATAATAATAACAGCACATATTTATTTTAAAGTTTGTAAAATGCTTTATAAATATCATATCATTTTATCCTGGTAACTTAACTACCTGAGATATAAATGCTTTTATTACCCCCATTTTACAAATGAGTCAACTGAGGCTGGGAAGACTTAAATGACTTGCCACAGATATTAATTATATGAGGCTGGATTTGAACTTGGGTCTCCAGACCCATTATTCTACCTACTTTTTTCACCTAATTGACACAGTTCTCTACTACAAGGTTCCCCTCTAGCTCTGGCATTCTCTGTTCCAAGGTCCTGTTCCCTCCTAGCTACTATATCTAGGTTTTATATTCTAAAGTCCTTCTCTGCTCAGACTTACAAGTTCTATTTTTTTTTTTTTTTTGCTAAGGCAATTGGGGGGTTAAGTGACTTGCCCAGGGTCACACAACTAAGAAGTGTTAAGGTCAAATTTGAACTCAAGTCCTCCTGACTTCAGGGCTGATGCTCTATCCACTTCGCCACCTAGCTGCCCCAAGTTCTATGTTCTAAGGTCCTTTCTAGTTCTGAAATTCTCTTTAGCACCTTTCAAGCTCTGCTCTCCAGTGCTTCCTAATAAGGGGAATTTTGTAATGAGCCTATCTTGAGCTCTAACACTTCCACTAGGCAGGGCAGGAATCATCCCCATTTTACAGACGAGGAAGGTGAGGGTGGGAGAAATGAAAGCATTTGTTCGGAGACATCCCCTAAGAGACATAGAAACAGAAGTCTCCTTTTCCCTGCTTTGCCTGTAGTCTAGTCCAGAAACTTTGCACTATCCCTTGCCCCTTAGCAGGGTTGGGTACTCCCCTTTGCAGCTTGGGGAGATCAGAATCTGGTGGGCTTAGAACAGGTCCTTGAACATTTGTGGGATTGATTAGAGATAAACAGAGGAATCCCTCCCTAGCTTCATTTCCCCAAAGGGGAAAAAAATATATATATATATATAAATATATAGATAGATAGATAGATAGATAAATATATCTTGGTGACAATCCCTTTTGGAAATAAAGCTTTTGCTCAGTTCCTTTGGTCTAGGAAAGACAGATATGCAAGTCTGTCCCCAGGTCCGGAAACAAAGGCCTTCTGACTTAAGAATAGTGTCTAGAGCCTGGGCTCCTCTGATAGCCTAGGGGATCTCTGTCCCACTAGGAAAAAGGGAGGAGCCGTCAGAAGTAAAAGGAAAATTTTCACGATTCCAAGATAAACCACCTGCCCTCAGTCTTTGCAAACAACCACCATCACTACTGCAAACAGTCACCACCAATTTACAAAACTTAAACACCTCCTCGGGACTCATTTCAGCTTTCTTCTGGCTTAATGAGCTTACCTTCCTCTTCCTAAACTTTGTCAGACTATTGAGGCATTAGTCATTAAAACGAGATCAGTTCCATCCAACAAACTTTGGCCAAGTGGACCAGAGGGATAGAGAGCTGGACCTGGAGGTGGGAAGTTCTGAATTCAAATCTAGCCTTGAGACACTCGTTTACTGGGTAAATGGTATTGATGCTGCTTGTCTCAGTTTACCCCTCAGTAAAAAAAAATGAAGATAAGGGGCAGCTAGGTGATGCAGTGGATAGAGCACCAGCCCTGAAGTCAGGAGGACCTGAGTTCAAAGCTGGTCTCAGACACTTTACTCTTCCTAGCTGTGTGACCCTGGGCAAGTCACTTAACTGCAATTGTCTCAGAAAAAAAAAATGGAGGTAAATAATAGCACCTCCCTCCCAAGATTGTTGTGAAGATCAAGAGATAACCTTGAAATGCCCTCGCACATAGTAAATGCAATATAAACGTTAGCTATTAATAATAATAATAATAATAATATTGCTGGGTGTGAGGAGGCCCTGAGCTAGGGGCTGAAGTTAAAGATTCAGATTTTACTCTGTCCAAGAATGAGAAGGACAAAGCTCACAGGTCTCTGTGATGGAAAGGGGGGGGGGAGGGATCTGTTTGGGACTGAGCTCTAAGGAGTTTCTTCTTGTGAGACCCCAGACTCCTGATTTCCTGATTTTGTGCCTCAGTTTCTCTAGGAGGAGGATTAGAGGGAACTTCTCTAAGACTTGTTCCGGCTCTAAATTAACTCAGACTCTTTCTTAGGAAAGAAAGCTGTACCTGAGGCAAAGGGGAGGGGAAGAGGGGCTGACTTTAAAGAAGGGAAGCAGTGCCGGCTGGAGTTGGATGGGGGATGGGAGACCCTAGGGGTCATCTGGTCTCGCCCCTCCAACCTTTGCAACCTGTGTGTTTTGGGGTCAGTCACTTAACTTCCTCAACTGCAATGAAGTAGTTGGGCTAGAGTGGCCTCTGTGTGACCTTGGACAAGTCAGCCTCAGTTTCCTCATCTGTAAAATGGGGATGATTATTGCATCTCCGTCCCCGGATTGTGGTGAGCATAAAATGACAGGATATTTGTAAAGGGCTCTGTAAAGATTCTCGCTGTGATAAGTGGATGGGGAAGATTCCATAGCAGCAGCTCTGGAGCCGGGATCCGAGATGCAATTGAGGAAACTGAGGTCTAGAGAAGCCTATGCAAACTGACTCCACCCGCGGCGCTCTCCGGCTACAGCCTCCCCTCCCCCCCAAGGGATCCGATTTTAGGCTTGGGGGAAATCTGGGCTGGACACTTTCCCCTCCAAGAGCCTAGGTTTCCTCATCTGTTCTGGGAGGGGCTGGACTAGCCCACCCAGATTTCTCTCCCAGCTCGGAAGCACAAACCAGTTGCATCTGCTGCCCCTCCCCCACCGGCCGGGGGCTCCTCCCCCGCCTCCAGCCCTGGGTTTGCTGCAGTTGGAATGTGGCCCGGGGGGAGGGGGAGGACGAGTCCATTGGGGTGAAGGAGGGGGGACGTTAGTCCCCTTGATCTGATTTGGTGGGGGTGTGAGCCCTATCCCCAGAGACCAGGGAAGAGAGGAGCATTCTGCTGATTCTCTTAGAGAGCCTTGGCTCACCCCCGCTGCCCGAGCCTCCCGAGCTCCCCTCCCATGCTCCCCCGGCACCCTTCCGCCCCCACCTGGTTCACCTGTGGGGAGGGGCGGGGGTGTGGCTGCTCCTCGATCCGCCCCCGCCCCTGTGAGCTGGTTGGGCGCCCGGGCCCCGCGTTAGTTCTGGGGCTGCTCGAGCCCCTTCCCCCGCTTTCTCCCCTGCGGGGCCGTAGGGCAAAAGACCCCTAGCCGGCCGTAGCCATGTGCGTGTGCGGCCGCCTGCATCCCCAGCTGGAGGGGGGCCGGCCCGGCTGCCCCGCGGGTCTGCCAGGTGAGGGGGCCTAGGGCTGGGGGGGGCGGGAGGCGGGGAGGGAGGGAGCGAGGGGCGAAGGGCCACTCTCCTCCCGGAGCGCCGGAGCCCTTCCCGGTCCTCTCCGCCCCTCACCCTAGCCGGGGTAATGGACTTGGGATCCGGCCCAAGTGTGCTAAGGTACCCGCATTGCCCCGGAGCTTGGACCCCCCCCCCCCCAATGTCTCCTGCCCGCCGGCAGGAATCTTAGAACCGAGCAGTCCGGATGTCTGAGCTGGAGGCGCCTGAGAACCGGGAAGTGAGACTTAGACTATAGAACCCCCTGCCGGGATCTAGGCTGGTAGAACTAGAAGGGACCTAGAGCCCTTGTAAAAATGCCGAACTCCCCCCCCCCAAAAAAGGGGGCATTTCTATTTACACAGCCCACCAAAGAAGAGGATTGGGTGTGAAATCTTAGGTCTTGCTTTTAAAAATAAATTCCATTCATTACTTTCAAAGCATCTGAGCTCTTTAACACACACACAAAAAAGTTTCAATTCTTTTTGGCATCCTTATTTCTAATTCCTTTCTCTCCTTTCCCCCCACCATGAAAAAGTAAAAATAAAAACAAAGTGGGAATAAACTTTTCAACTTAGCCAAATCAATCCCACACAATGGATGTCCTCCAAAACATACAACTTTCATCTTTACATCATACAACTACATCTTTTCATCATACAACTACATCTTTAGCCCCACACCTCTTTGTTAGGAGATGAGGAATATGCTTCCTTTGAATCCTCCCTGAGAACTGAGTTCTTGAGGCTTTCAAAGTTGTTTATTTACACTGTTGTTATTCTCGTATAAATTGTTCTCTCGGTCCGCTCTCTTGTCTGGTTGAGATCACTCGGGCATTTCTGCAATTGTCTCGGCATTTCTTACAGCACAATAATCTGTTATCAGACCCCAATTTGTTTCAGCCATTCCGATGTAGCATTTAGAAAAGAGAGCTTTAAACCTTAGAATCTGGGATCCTTGCTAAAAAGGATGTAGGATCTTGAGATGAAAGCATCAAATTTAGAATTGGAAGAAAACGTCAAAATTTAGAACAAGTCATCAAATTCAACCCTCTCATTTTTACAGATGAGAAAACTGAGGCACCAGGAGGTTAATTGGCTTTCCCTTAATCACTCATTCATTAGTAAGTGCTTTGAGGCAGGATTTTTAAAAGCAAAGTTTTAAAACTGGATCTTCTAAACTCCAAGTCATGGCCATTCCCCCAGACTGACTTTAGACAGAAGAATTTCAGAATTGAAGAGACTTTAAAACTTAAGGTGTCAACTTGGGGAGGCCCAAGATAACAGCTGGAAAGACCTTAGAACTTGAAACACTTAATGTTGGAGGTAGGAGGAACCTTAAAACATATGACTGAGCTGGGAAGAAAATGGAACCATAAAATGGCAAAACTCAAGGGAACCATAGGATACAGGATTTCAGAGCTCACAGGGACCTTAGAACACTGAATAATAGAGCTGAAAGGGACTTTAAAATTTTTTCTATATTGGTCATGTTGTGAAAGAATATTCAGAACTAAAGGGAAAAACCAACAGAAAGAAAAAGAAAAAAAAAGGTGAAAATATATACTTCAATCTGTATTCATTCTCCATAATTCTTTCTGGATGCACATGGCATTTTTCATTCCAGGTCCATTGGGATTGTCTTGAATTACTGCTTTTCTGAGAAGAGCTAAGCCTGTCCTAGTTTGATATATATGTATATATATAAATCTTGCTGTTACTGTGTACAGAGTTCTGGTTCTCACTTCACCCAGCATCAGTTCACAAAAGGGACTTTAGAGAATATAATGTGTTCCATTGGAGGGGATTGTACTTGGTCTCCTGGGCCCCAAAGTGCAAATTTAAATGAGAACAGCAGCTGGAACTTAGGAATTGGTAGCATTTCAAGGAAAAACTCGTCAAAAACAAGAGTTAATACAGATCAGATTTGACTGTCCTTGGGAGTCATTCCCCTCTCCCCCCATGTCTTCCAGTCTGCGCACTTGTTGCCCCCATGTCTTCCAGTCTGCGCACTTGTTGGAGAAATTGTAGAAGAGATTTCTGGTCTGGTAGGTGTAGGTTAGATTTTAAAACTTTCTACTAATTGGGATTCTGTGATCTGGGGATTATTGTAGAGACATACATACTGAAAGTCTTTTCACATTATCTTTGTGAATAAGATAGAAAGATGTGTGATGAATGATAATATAATTAGGTGGGTTTGGAACTGGTTGAAGGAAGATTAGTTTTTAATGGGTTGCTGTCACTTTGTAAGGAAAATTCTAGTGGAGTTACAAGGTCTTGAGCCCTCTTCTGCAGAACAATTTTTACTGATGGCTTGAATTCAGGGATAGATAACGTGCTTATTTAATTTATAGATGACACAATGTTTGGAGGGATAATACAATCCAGATTCAAAAAGAATGGGTGGGCTGAATCTCAAAAGTTTAATATAGATAAATGTAAAATCCTTTTTGGGATTTGAGAAATCAATGGCACAACTTAAAGATATGGGGGAAGTTAATGAGTCAACAATGTGTCTAGTGTCTGGAAAAGCTAATTCAGTTTTAGGCTGCATGAAGAAAATCCGATAGAAAGACAAGATAAGTAATCCTGACATCCCCTGCCCTTTATCCCATCACAGTTTGTGTTCTGTTCTGGGCAGCACAGTTTATTGGAAAGACTGCCAGTGGTGATTAGGTTGGTGGGTACCTAAACTGTATTTCAGATGATCTGTTAGAAAAACTCTGAAGAAGATACATTTGGAAGAGGAGTCTTCAAATACAGTGTGTCCTGAAAGTCTTAGTGCAGTTTAAAGCTTACTAAGACTTTTGGGATACCCTTTATTTGAAGGGTTGTCCAATGGAAGAGGAATTAGAGTCACTCTATTTGACCTTGGAAGGCAGAAGAGTTGGAGTGGGGCTAAAGTGAGGGGGAAATTTGGGGAAGAGAGAAAGTTGCTTAGAGAAAAATTTTTTTTTCCCTCAAAGGACCATTTGTTTTGAGAATTAGAGCTGTCCAAAAGTTGTGTGGGTTTCCTTAGAAGGTAATGAGGTCCCAGTCCCTGGAACTCTTCAAGGGCAGGTTGAATGACTACTTGTTGGGGATATCATTAGTGGTTACATAAGGATTGTATTATTTCAGAGATCCTTAAACTTTTTTGTGACCTAAATCCTTTGGACACCAAGTCTGGTAAAGCTTATGGATCCCTTTTGAGAATCATGTTAAATACATAATAGAATTATGTCAAAATAGAATTAACACCCTGTTTTTTCTATGTTCCTGGCTTCCAGGTGACCCCAACTTCTCTTCAGGCTCCAAGATTCTGTGATTCTTTGACTTGAGAACATTTTCCAAGCTGGGCTTTGCTGGGTGGGGATGGGGCGTGTCTCAGGTGGGTCTCAGACCATACTGAGATATTTGTGTTGAAAACACTGTTGAGATCTTTGATTCTGACCTGCTCATTTTTCAGGGAAGAGAATGGACATCTATAGAGGGTGATGGACTTACCTAGGGTCACACGAGGAGTAGGGGGACTGGGAATTTGTAACATGCAATGCATGTTTATATTATCTTATCATTCATCACATGTTGCCCAATGCAAGAGGGCTAGATAGTCTGAAGGCCTGGGTTCAAATCTTGCCTTAGTCCATCTTAAATCCTTTTCCTCCCTGGAGCTTTCCTTTCATTGTCTTCCAAGTGGGGAGTAAATAATTCTATACTAGCCTTTGCCTGTGTCCTATGGAAATACCCTTTTATTAGGGCCTGAGCCTTCTGACTAGTCCCTGATGCAGGGGAAGAACTCTCTATCATCCTTGGCTGGTTTGCTTTGCTCTACAGAATGGCTGTAGGAGCCTCCAGCTTCTATCTTGTAGCATCTTGATTTTTGACTTTTCCACTCCACCAGATAGGGGAAGGGCTTTGCATCGTAACAAGACCCACTGCCCTTATTCTCAATACCCAGATGTCTCTCCCACTCCCTCCCCTTGCCCTTTGTAATGGGGTGGAAAAAGGATTGGGACTGGAAGTCAGCAGAGCCCCGGCTTCCAGGCCTGCTTCTACGCTTTAAAGGTTATGAGCAGCGGCAAGCTCCTAAACCTCGGTTCCTCATTTGTAAAATAGTAATAATATCCATAGAACTTACAACATAGGAGATGTGAAGATCAGTCTTTGTATCTCTCTCTCTCTCTCTCTCTCAGGCAGATAAGTGGTGCCATAGGGGACAGAGTACTGGATCTGAGCTCTAATGTGACCTCAGACACTAACTGTGCAACAGGTTATGTCACCTGTGCCTTGGTTTCCTCATTTGTAAAATGAGCTGGAGAAAGAAATGGCAAACCAACTCCAGTGTGTCTGCCAAGAAAACCCCAAATGGGGTCATGAAGAGTCAGACATGAGTGAAAATGACAAAAGTGTGTGAGTGTGTGTGTGTGTGTGTGTGTGTGTGTGTGTGTGTGTGTGTTAACCTTAGCTAGCCTGGGCTCTAACCATAGGCAGCTGAACCAGACATGCTTTTCAGTATTGCCCATAAGGTGGGCATGTCTGCCCACCTGCCCCCACCTCCTCTGAGTGCCCCCCTGCATCATGATGTTTCTTGATTTCAGAGCAACTGGATGCTCGGCGACCATTGGCCCATGAATGCTTGGGTGAAGTCTTGAGGGTCCTCCGACAGGTCATTGGCAAGTACCCCCTGCTCAACACTCTAGAGACTCTCACAGCTGCTGGGACCCTCATCTCCAAGGTCAAAGGTGAGCTGGGAGGTGAAGAGGGGAGATGCAGGGGAAGAACTTTTCTGGGTGACCTTTCAGGGCCTAGGACTGGCATCTGCCCACCTGACCCAAGCTTTTACCAGTTTGAGGATGGACATAAAGTAGACAGAGGGTAATTTGAGGTTAGAGGACCTTTTGATTGAAATTTAGTAGGGACGTTGGGGAGGAGGATGAGCCTTCCATGAACATGAAGGTAGAGCAAGTGAAGGGTTGGAGCAGGGTTTTAAATGCAGGGGACAGAGTTCAGCCATAATGACCAATGGTTGGAGAAAAGTAGAAGGGATGGATCTGAAGAAGTAGGAAGGATTCCAATAACCAACAAAAGAATCCGAGCTTTAATCAGGAGGCAATAGGAAGGTACAGAATCCTTCGGAGCAAGGGACTCCACTTGGGTGGGGAGAGCCATTAGGAGGCAGTACTTCTGCTGGTGGTGATGGGACTTGTGCTAGGCTGGTGGCAGTGAGGATGGAGAGGATGCTGGGCAAATGGCCCCGGGGTAGGTGAGTGGTGGGCAATGGCACAGACGGACTAGACTTGCTGGGATTGCTGGGAGATGTTGAGTGGAAGGTGCCAGGAGGCCCTCCAGCTTTCAGTTGGCAGCCGGAGATGCAGGTCTGGAGCTCCAGGAGTAATCAGGATCTGGAAGTCATCTGCATAAAGGAGATTAGTGTCGTGGCAGTAGGTGAGATCATCAGGGGTAGAAGAAAGAGGGTCTGGAATAGGGGGATCACCCCCGCGAGGAGATGGTGAGGGGAGAGGGAGCCGGCTCAGAGGCAGAAGGAACAGGACCCGGACCCTGCGTTGGAGAGGGGGAGGAGGACTGAGTCAGAGGTACGGGAGTCCTGGGTGCTGATCAGGTGATGGTGGTTCTGAGGCAGAAGGCTTTGGGGGCAGGCTCTCAGCCAGAAAACATTTAGGAGAGTACTTGGGCTTGGCTGTAGACAGGCTGAGTTGGAGGTGCTGAGGGGGCTCATCCCTGAGCTGGAGCCTTCTTGTCAGACCTCCTGAGGCTGGACTCTGCATTTCCCAGCAGACTGAGTGGGGAGAGCACAGGCTTGATGACTGAGATCCTTGATGACTGGGTTTGGGAAGAGCACCTGAGAGTTCTGGAAATTGTTAGGCTCCCTCCTGGACTTTGTCCTGAAAGCTTTCCCCTCAGTCCCTGCCATCACTGCCATCTTCCTGGATGTGTCTGTCACTGTGCCTGGAGGAAGACTCTCCATCCTAGGGGGAACCCCAGCATGGTAGTGGGGGTTGGGGTGCTAGCTTCTCTGGGTCTCTGGGGAGAGAGCTGGGTGATGCAGAGAATAGAGCACTGAGTCTGGAGTCAGCAAAGCCCGAGTTCAAATTCAGCCTCAGACACTTACTAGTTAGTCACCTCACCCTATTTGTCTGAGTTTCCTCCTCTGTAAAATGATCTGGAGAAAAAAATGGCACAGCACTGTGGTATCTCTGCCGAGAACACCCCAAACGGGGTCTGGAGAGTTGGACTAGTCTGAGATGACTGGGCAACAATAAGAAAATGGTTTCTGGGGTTTGGTCAAGGAGGAGGGAAGAAGGCCCCCCGAGAAGCGGTGTGTGGTTGGATCCCTGCACTGGGGGCCTCAGTTGTTCTCTGGGGTCCCATGGGGGATCAATCTTGGGATCCAGGGCTGCCTTGGGTGTGCTTCTAGGGGTCCCCCCCACCCTGAGATTTCCGGCTCTCTGGGAATGTACTTTGACCAGTTGTGGGGGCTGGGGGCTCTCCTGGGCTGCTTTCTTATATGTCGGATGGGGTTAGCACCAGCCCTGGATGTCTTATTACAACCCCTTTAAACTGTAACTTAAAAGGGCTCCCTGGAGAAAGCTCTGACTCCTGCCCCCTCACCCCCTAGGGTTCCATTATGAATCAAACAATGAGGCTGATAAGCGGGAGTTGGAGAAGGCTCTGGAGACCATCGCTGTATCATTCAGCAGCACGTGAGTGACTGGTCCTCTGGGTCCTCCCTGCCCCAGGGAGAGGGAGAAGGGGGGTCTGTAGGAGCCCCTCTCCCCTTCGCTTTGTCTCCCGGCAGAAAGGGGGGCATGTGCCAGGCAGGCAGCCCAACTTTGAATCCTGGTTCTGTGCTCCCTGTGACAAGAGAAAGGCCCTTTCCTCTTTGGACCTTGGTTTCCTTTTTTTGTAAAACAAGGGGTTAGCTGTAAAATGGGTCCATCTTGCCTCCCTGTCATCAGGAACAAATAGCGTTGTGGATCTCAAAGCACTGTATAATTTTATGAGATTATTGATAGCCCCACAGAACTTGTGCCCTGCCTTCCTCAGTACTATTGGCCTCCTTACCAGGCTTTCTGCTCCTTTCTCTATTCAGTGTGTCTGAGTTCCTCATGGGTGAAGTGGACATCAGTACCCTCCTTTCAGTACCTCTCAATGACCAGAACCAAGTAAGTGGACCCCACCCTTTACTCACTTTGTCAGAGGTTCTAGATCTTGAAGAGTACCTGATCATAGGTATAGTAAAAAGAATCCTGGCCTGGGGGGTCCAAAAACCTCAGTGCTAGCCTGCCCCTACCACTGGATCACCCACTCTGTGACCTTAGGCAAACCTTCCTGCCCCCACTCTCTGCACCTCAGTTTCCTATTCTATCTGTTGGGGTTAATAAACACCTGCCAGCTACTGCTTCATAAAAGGAGCAAGAAAATCTTGACTTTCCTCTTTATCCTTGGGGGGGGACTCAGAGTAGGTTGCCCTTTGGAGGTCCTTTAGCACAGACACAGCCTGGTATAGTGCAAGGAATAATGGACTTGGAGTCAGGAGAAACCTGCATTCAAATCCTGTTTTGCCATTCACCAGACAAATCATTTCACCCCTGAGCCTTATTCCTCATCTGGAAAATGGGGTTAACAGTTCTTCTAACACCTGCTTCCCAGGATAGTGAGGCAAATGTTAAAAGTAAAAAGTGCCAGAATTGGGCAGGCCTTGGGGCACTGCGTGTCAGAGCCAGAAGCTGCCTCAGAACAGTATGTCAGAGCTAGGAATTACCAAATGAGAACCACAAAGAACGTGGAATGCTAGAGCTGGAAAGGGAACCTTAGAACAGAGAATGCAGAGGTAAAAGCTTTAGAACAGAATGCCAAAGCTGGAAAGAGAACCTTAGAACAGAAAATGAAGAGCTAAAAGCTTTAGAACAGAATGGAGAGCTGGAAA
>JAJPUD010029678.1:0-13731 GCA_023553655.1 Myrmecobius fasciatus
TCTCTCTCTCTCTCTCTCTCTCTCTCTCTCTCTCTCTCTCTCTCTCTCTCTGTTTTGTTCTATTTTGATGGTTTTATTTTATTTTATTTATTTTTATTAAAACTTTTTATTTGCAAAACATATGTATGGGTAATTTCTCTTTTTTTTTTTTGAAGAAAATAATCTTAATGAAGTTTCTCTATTATATGCAAGCCTGTGGTTTTAGTCCTGAATCATATTTTCCAACTTAATTTTTACTCATCTCTTCTTTGAACTCACTGAGTTTTAAAATGTGTCATTTTCATTTTAAACATCCTTATCAAGTTCTTCGTGGAATGTTTTTACTCCTTTCTCCTCTGCAAGCAGCACTGGTGTACAAAGTGCAATTATCTTTTTTTTTTTTTTTTTCCTTTTTGCTGAGGCAATTGGGGTTAAGTGACTTGCCCAGGCTAGTCACACAGCTAGGAAGAGTCTGAGACCACATTTGAACTCAGGTCCTCCTGACTTCAGGGCTGGTGCTCTAACCACTGCGCCACCTAGCTGCCCCTAAAGTGCAATTATCTTACTGGTGGTCTTTTTTTTTTTTTTTGCAAATACTTATCATGAGAACTTCAATATGAGGAGACCAAGTATCTCATGAAATTATGTTTCTTATTATATTTGGACACCTGGCAAAATCAATTTTGCCACCTCCTTTATTTTTCCCTCCAAGGAATAATTGTGTGCCATCCTTTTATTGAGCTATAATTTCCTTCTCTCTTCTGGTTATATTTACAGTAAGAATCTCACTATTGATATAATCCAGCTTTTCCAGGAAAGCCCACTCATTGGTCATTGGATGAGTATCTCATATTTATAGATGGTCTTCAATCTGTGACCTGGAGCATCTGCTGACCCCTGTCCCACCACTTTGCTGGTATCACCACAGTAGCAGAAAGGGATCACCCAGGACTAAGAACCAACTTTGTATTTTAATTTGTTTCATGGGTTGCCACGGCCCCAAAATCCCTGACCAAGGGGTCAGCTTACTGGTGTTGAGACTTTCCGTACTTAGCCAAGGTAGTCAGACACAATTCGATGCCAGGATCTTACTGGAAGCCTTTCTAGCTTGGCCAAACTTGCCACAGTCCATGTTTAGCTGGCACAGGCTTTGAGCACCCAGCATCTTACCTATGCCAAGATACACAGCAACTGCTTAATCTAAGTTCATTTGTTGTTGCCAGGAAGAAAATATGGGTCCCCTCAGAGACAGCATCTAAGTCAGAATAAATCCTGGTCAAAGGTGGTTTCCCATGTCTTCTGGTCAAGGGTGAAGAAATTCGTGCCATTCATTGATCTCATTTCTCTGTCAAAGCTCTGTGTGGGGATATAATAGAAGCCAGAACCATCTCCAGTCATCCTGATCTATATCTGGCCACGTGACCCACATGGCTCTGGAAAAGAAAGAAGCCAGTGACTTTGCACAACCCTCCCTCACTTAAATCCACTGCACTTGCATGTTACAGCATCGCCTCCCTGAAGTCATGACCCTCTTTGAGATGGAGGACAAACAATAACAGGAGAAGCATTTGAATTTGGGAGAAGTTGATGTGGTTTCCAAATCAGACTGAATTGTCATGATTATATGGGGGATGAAGACCCTCTCTGTGTGAGTTGTACTTCATTGATTCTCTTGAGTAGGAGGAAGAAAGGTCACCAGCTAACTGAGTGATCCTAAAGAACCGTGGGGCAACACAGAGCTGAGACAATATAGTAACATTGCAATCCCAAGAGCCCTAGGTTTGAAAACAGAGTGTCCAGAATCAAATCTCAACTCTGCAACTCACTCTTTGCTTGATCTTGGACAAGTATCTTCTTCCTTAGACTTTCCTCTACTCTAAATGAGGGGAGATGATCCAACTGGACTAGTTGAATTTAAATGGGGAAGGGGATGTTATGATTGGACTGGATGGCCAATGAGGTCCCTTCCATCACTTGGTTCCTATCAACCTTTGATTCAATTAATTACTGCAACTGATTCCCACTTGGTGTTCAAATCCAGGAAGTGCCATTTCCCAACAGATGAAAATTTTGTTTTCTTTTTAGACTTTCCCTTCCAGGAAGTCAGGGGATGAAGCTATTGCTCAGCAAGAATGACAAGAGCTCAGTAAACAGTTTTCAGATGGTCTTTAAGGTCAAAAAAATCAAGTAATTCTGAGGACATACAGGTCATAGCAGGCCAGTATACTAGGCAAACTTTACCCACTTCAACGGGGAGCTTCTACAATATTGTCATTGATGTCCAGGGCCCAGCCACCTCTTTGTGAGTCAGATCCTGAATTAGGGCCACTCCCTGAAGCAATTGAAATGAAGATTCTCTGAATGAGCTCTAGTTTTCAAATGAAAAGTTAATTCAATGTGATCCATTTCTCATCCTAATTTCAACCATATTAGTAGATAAAGACTTGGGGAAGAACCAAGATGGTGGAGTGAAGTGAATATTGTGAAGTGAAACTCTTTCTAAACCTACTTTTTTAAAAAATTAAAGCTTTTTATTTGCATAACATATGTATGGGTAGTTCCTCAACATTGATCTTTACAAAGCTTTCCATTACAAATTTTCCCCCCAGTCCCCTCCCCTCCCCTAGATGGCAGGAAGTCCACTACATGTCTAAACCTACTTCTACAAAAACTTTTTAGAAGTTCTGAATCAAATTATGAGCAAAAAAAAAAAAAAAAAAAAAACCCAACAAAAAGTCACAGTGAATAACTTTTTCAGCTCAGGATACCTTAGGAAGACAGAAAGAAAGGACTGCAGACATTAGCTACAGATAGCAGCTGATGAGAAGATGACCAGTAGCCTGGCAAAAGTGTTGCCAAGTGGTAGCAGCAACATCACCAGACTGTGGCACTGGGATTAATATGAGGGAAAGTTCAGCCCTGAAACAAAGAAACTAAACACCTGATCAGAAAGACAACTTAGAGGACCCTTATATTTAGTATTGAGCACCAGTACTATGGCAACTATGCCACTCATTACTCAGTTCCATGTTACATCCTAGGGTGAAGAGGAAGGATCACAGTCATGAGGGGGTAGGGGCCTTACATGGGTAGTGACCAGAGTAAAAACTAGGAGAACAGTGACCAGATCTCTCCCCAAACAAAAAGTCATAAAAGACAAAAGCTCAGGCAAGACATACTTTCCATCACCAGTGATAAACATAGCTCAACTCTAACATAAAGTCCAAAGTCAAGAAATTGACTATAAAAAAGAAATCTGACCATAAAAGGTTTCTACGGTGATAAGGAAGCTCAAGTCACAAACTCAGAAAAGGACAATGACTTGAAAACATCTACAAACACAGCCTCAAAGCAAAATGTAGATTGGACATAAAGCCCCACAGGAATTCCTAAAAGAGATAAAGATTTTTTTTTAAGAATAAAAAAATGATTTAAAAAATAAAAATAAGAGTAATAGAGGAAAATTGGAAAATGAAATGATAACTATGCAAGATTTTTTTTAAAAGAACAGGTTAGTAAAAGAGGAATGAAAAATGCTAAAAGAGATAATTCCTTTAAAATTAGGATTGGTCAAATGGTAAAAAGAGGTGCATAACTTCAATGAAGATAATAAAAATATAGTTGGTGAAGTGGAAGCTAATGACTCCATGAAACATCAAGAAACAATAAAACAAAGATAAAAGACTGGTGAAATAGAAGATGTTTTTTCCTATCTCACAGATAGGAAATATATATATATCACAGATATATATCCACAGAGAAAAATCACCTAGAGAACATGTAAAGAAGAGATCATTTAAGAATTATAGAACTACTGAAAGCCATGGTGAAAAAAATTATCTAAACATATTTCAAGAAATGATAAAGAAGCACTGCCCAGGGGCAGCTAAGTGACGCAGTGGTTAGAGCACTAGCCCTGAAGTCAGGAGGACCTGAGTTCAAATCTGATCTCAGACACTTCCAAGCTGTGTGACCCTGGGCAAGTCACTTAATCCCAACTGCCTCAGCAAAAATTAAAAAAAAAAAGTAATAATCACCTATCATCTAGGGGTGGGGGTGGGGGAAAGGAGGGGAAAAGCTTGGAACAAAAAAAAAGTTTTGCAAAGAAGCACTGCCCAGATACATTAGAACCAGAGGGCAGAGAAGAAAAGAAAAGAATCTACCTGTCACCTCCTGAAAGAAATTCCATTAGGAAAACTCCCCGAAATATATCCAAAATCCAGAGTTTTGGGGTCAAGGAGAAAATACTGAAAGCAGACAGAAAGAAGGAATTCAAATACCATAGACCTCTATCTAGCTGCTCCCAAAATCAGAATCACATAAAATTTAGTAGCCATTATAATAGAGAGCTTGAAATAAAATTCTAAAAGGCAAAAGATCTAGCTTAGAACCAAGACTAATCTACCAAGCAAAACTGAATGTAATCCTAAATAAAATAAACTTTAATGAAATAGGACAGTTTCAAATATTCCCGATTTAAGAACTAGGGCTGAGTAGACATACAAACATATCTGACATTAAAACACAAAACTCAAGAGAATCATAAAGAAGTAAATATGAATGAGAAATGAGAGGGGACTTAATAAGGTTTTTACATTTCTATGTGGGAAAATGATACACATAAACTTTAAGAACTTTATCATTATTAGGGCAGTTAAAAAGAATCTACTTGGATAGAGAGCTTGAGTGTTACTCTATTATGTTGGGATGATCTCAGAATAAGAATGGAAGGGTAAGAAAGAGGCATGTACTAGGAGAAGGGAAAAGGGAGAAAAAGAATGGGGAAAATTATTTCACACTAAAGAGGTGTACAAGTAAGAGATTTTACAATGGAAGGCAAAATAGGGAAGGGGAACAGGCAACATTACTTTCATATAAACTGATTCAAGGAGGGAAGAATATATCTACACAAAGTTTGATATAGAAATTCATTTTACCCAACAGAATATTAGGAAGGGAAGAGACTAAGAGAAAGGGGTAGGGGGAATGATAAGAGGGAGGATAGATAAAAGGAAGGGTCAGAAGGAAAATAAACTTCTGAAGAAGTCCAGGGTAAAAGAGAAAAGGATAAATAGAAGAAAATGTGGTGGAGGGAAATACACAGTTAGCAATCATAATTGTGAAAGTGAATGAGATGAACTCACCAATAAATGGAAAAGGATAGCAGAATAAATTAGAAACCAGAATCCAACAATATGTTGTTCACAAACACACACTTGAAATAGAAAGACACAGAGAGTTTAAAGAAATGACTGGAGAAGTATCTATTATGCTCCATTTACAATTTTTTAAAAAAGGCAGATGTAGCAATCATGATCTCAGTCAAAGCAAAAGCAAAAATAGACCCAATTAAAAGAGATAATCAGAAAAATGATATTTTGTTAAAAGCTATCATCAACAATGAATTACTATCGATACTGAATATAAATGTATCAAATGGCATAGTGTACAAATTCTTGAAGAAAAGTTAAATGAAGTATAAGAAGAAATGGACAGTAAAAACTGTATTAATGGGAGACTTCAATTTATTTCTATCAAGCCTAAATAAATCTAACTATAAAATAAGCAGGAAAAAAGTTAAGGCAATGAACAGAATTTTAGAAAAGTTAGATATGGTAGATTTCTGGAGAATATTGAATAGGAATAGAAAGGAGTATATCTTTTTTTTTTCAGTTGTACATAGCATGTTCACAAAAATTGATCATGAATTAGGACACAAAAACCTCACAAACAAATGCAGAAAAGTATACCCTTTTGTACCATAATGCAATAAAAAATATATACATTCAATAAAGGGTCTTTGAAGCATAGCTTTAAAATGAATTGGAAACTAAGTAACCTAATCCTAAAAAATGAATAAACCAAAGAACAAATCATAGAAACAATAATTTATTTTAAGACGATAACAATGGGATAGCATACCATATTTGTGGGATGCAGTCAAAGTAGGACTTAGGGGAAAATTTATTTTTCTAAAATTTGCATCACTTAAAGAGAGAAAGAACAGATCAAGGATTGGGCATACAACTAAAAAACTAGAAAAAGCTGTCTACAAATGAATGGTTACATAATGGCACAGCATTATTCTGGTGAAAAGGAGAAACCCATATAAAATATCATATGTTCAAACAAGATTCATTGAAGTACATTCTATACAACCCACGTCATGGTTAGGCTGCAGACAAGATGAGATCTTACTCCAAATCCACATCCGGTTTGCAGTCAGTCAGCTAATATGTATTAGGACCCTACTATGTTCCAGGTACCATATTAAATTCTTAGCATAAAAAGAAATGCAAAGATGGTCTCTGTCTCAAGGCGTTTACAATCTAATAGGGAAGACAATATGCAGACACTAAGTACAGACAAGATATATCTCAAAAGGAAAGGATTAAGAACTTCTCCCAGAATATGGGACTTCAGCTGAGATATGGAGAAAGCTAAGGAAAACATCAAATAGAAATCAGGAGGGAAAGGATTCTAGGCATAAGAAATAACCAGTCAAAATGCTGAGTTGGGAAATGGATATCTTATGCTAGGAAGAGCAAGGAGACCAATATCTTTGAACTGAAGGGCATATCAGGAATGGAAAAATTAAGATGGCAGACTGAGAGGAAGCATTTTTGCCTAACTCATCCAGCATACCTCCTCCACAGCAACCTAGAAAATGCACCAAATTGAATTCTGATTGGGAAAACAAGCAAAAAGTTACAGTGAATCACTAGCTTAGGGCAACTTAAAGAGCTAGAAAGAGAGATCTGCAGATACTGAGGTGGGGGATGGACAGATGGTGGCAGCAACAAGGACAGAAAGCATTCTAGGAACCAGAGTCAGAAACAGGGTCAAGACAGAATTCCAAGAAAGGAAGCCTTGGGGCAGAAAGCAATCCCAAGGGACTCTTCGAGTAGCAGTGAAGGAACAGGTATCATCTAACAGCTTTGTCACCCATTATTCAACTCTGGGTCACAGTTTCAGGGAAAAGCAGAGCAATTGTGAGTGAAAGGCTCACCTATAGAGCCCTAGATGAGTACTGAGCAAAGAACATATTCTAAAACTTAGCAGTGTGACTCTGAGCCCAAGAGCAGAGCAGGGACTCAATTGTAGCTTTTAGTCTAACACATAAGTCTGCAGTATAATAATCAAGCAAGAAGTTCCAGTCCAAAGCCAGGCATTCAGTCGCTCTAAATCTGCAGCCTCCAGAAGGTTAATAGAGATGGAGTCCAGCAGCAGTTTACTGAAATTCAACTACACATAAGCCAACACATCAAAACCTGGGTCAGCAACTTGTAGAGCTCCAACTAAGAAGGTAATGAATAAATCTTTCCCCAGATTACATCACTTTGGAACACAGAAGAATTGCTGGCTCCTATCCTGAGCTGTGAAAACATCAGAAGGACATAAAAGACAGAAGCTTAAGTCAGCTATCCCCACCTCCAGAAGTATACAGAGTCCAACACTGAGGAAGTCCAAAGTCAGGAAGTAGGCTAGAAGACTGAGCAAGTGAAAAAAGAACTTAACCATATAAAACAGATGATAGGGAAGCTCAAGACGCATAAAGAGGAAGAGAATTACTCAGAAATATCTTACAAGCAAAGCCTCAAAGAAAAATGCAGATTGGATATAACGCCTCCCCCAGAAAATTCCTAGAAGAGTTAAAGAAAGAGTTCTTTTAAAAAAAATAAAAATATTTTAAAAGCCAAATGAGAGCCATAAAGGGAAAATAGAAAAAGAAATGAAAGCTATGAAAGAAAAAATTTGAAAAGAGAACTAATAGCTTGGATATATATAAAATTACTTCAGTAGGATATATATATAATATATATATAAAATTTCTTTAGTAGGATGTATATATACACATATATACATGTATATACATATACACATACACGTATATATTCACATATATACATACACACATATATATGTATGTATATCCTATTGAAGAAATAATTCCTGGGAAATTAGAATTAATCAAATGGAAGCTGAGATATCAAGAAATAATAAGATAAAGTCAAAATACTAAAAAAAAAAAGCAGAAAATATGAAATATCTTTTAGGAAGAAAATACTGACCTGAAACACAAATTGAGTAGATTTTAAGAATCACTGGACCACCTGAAAGCTATAAACCAAACAAAAAGAACTTAAACATATTTCAAGAAATCATAAAATTTCCTAGATATCTTAGAACAAGAGGGCAAAGTAGAAATTGAAGGAATCTCAAAATGAAAATGCCCAGAAATATTATAGCTAAAATCCAAAGCTCAGTGGTCAAGGAAAAAATACTGTTAGCAATTAGGAAAAAAAAGTGTTTAAATACTGCAGAACCAAAGTTAACTTAAATTAACTTAAATAAATTTTAGCAGTCACCACTCTAGAGGAATAATCTAGCCAGCAAAACTAAGTATAATCCAATAGGATAAAAGAAAAAACTATAAGCCTTTAATGAAACAGAAGCCTTTCATGTATTCCTGATCAAAAGACCAAAACTGGGGACAGCTAGGTGGCGCAGTGGATAGAGTACCAGCCCTGAAGTCAGGAGGACCTGAGTTCAAATCTAGTCTCAGACACTTAATATTCCCTAGCTGTGTGACCCTAGGCAAATCAATTAACCCCAATTGCCTCAACAAAAAACCAAAACAAAAAAACAAACAAAAAACTAAGTAGGAACATTGCTATTCACACACAGGACTCAAGAGAAGCATAAGAAGGTAAACAAATGGAAAAATCACGAGGGATTGAAAAAGTTCAGTTTACATTCTTCTGTGGGAAGATGATCCATGTAATCTCTCAAAACTTTATCATCGCCAGGGATCTTAGAGGAAGTCTAATTAGATAAAGGCCTAATTAGAAATTCTACAGTGTTTGAATGATCTCAAAAGAATGGAAGAGTAAGGAAAAGGAATATACTGGAAAATTGGGGAAATTATCTCACACAGATGGAACACACATTAAAAGATAAAGGATAGTTTATATAATGGAGGGTATAGTGGGGATTGTGGACTACAATTAAGCCTCACTCTTATCTGAGCTGGTTAAAGGAAGGAAGAAGAACAAACTACATGCAAAATTGTGTACCAAAATTCATCTTACCTAACAGGGAAGTAGGTAGGAGGGAAAGTGGTGGACCAGATGGATTTACAAATGAATTCTACCGGGGCAGCTAGGTGGCGCAGTGGATAAGAGCACCAGCCCTGAAGTCAGGAGGACCTGGGTTCAAATCTGATCTCAGACACTTAACATTCCCTAGCTGTGTGACTCTGGGCAAGTCAGTTAACCCCAATTGCCTCAGCAAAAAGAAAAAAAAAATGAATTC
This sequence comes from Myrmecobius fasciatus, assembly GCA_023553655.1. Taxonomy (NCBI): domain Eukaryota; kingdom Metazoa; phylum Chordata; class Mammalia; order Dasyuromorphia; family Myrmecobiidae; genus Myrmecobius; species Myrmecobius fasciatus. Next base: position 9,295 of record JAJPUD010029678.1, read on the forward strand.
TACCAAGTATTTAAAAAACAATCAAATTCATAAATCAGGAAAAAATAAAGAGAAATTCTATTTAAAATAACTATGGATAATATAAAATATTTGAGAATCAACCTGTCAAAGCACACAATGAAACCAAATGAACCCAATTACAAAACATACTTAACACAAATAAAGATACATCTAAATAATTTCAAAAATATTAATTGCTCATCAATAAGTCAGGCCAATATAATAAAAATAACAATACTACTTAAGTATAACTGGGAAGTTATACTTTATACTATATATATAAATATATATATATATTATATGCTATATACACACACACACACATTATATATATATATATATATATATATATATATAAAGTTAAACTTTATACTATAAAGTTTCTCTGATAAAGGTCTCATTTCTAAGATATATAGAGACTGGGCCAAATTTATAAGAACAAGGGCCATTCTTCAATTGATAAATGGCCAAAGGATAAGTGATTTTCAGAAGGAGAAATCAAATCTATCAATAACCATATAAAATACTCTAAATTACTAATAATTAAAGAAGCAGAAATTTAAAAAAAATATACCCATCAGATTGGTAAGATGAAGAATGAGAAATGTTAGAGGACACAAGAGAAAACAGATATACTAAGGCATTGTTGGTGGAGCTGTGAATTAGTAAGTTCTGGAAAGTAATATGGAAGCATATCCATATTACTTCTTCTTGTTCTTTCTTCTTCTCCTCTTTCTCCTTTTTCTTCTTCTCGTTCTTCTTTTCCTTCTTCTCCTTCTTCTCCTTCCTAACATAGCTAATGCAGGAATTTTTTCCACAGCTATACATATTTCTAATGGGTCATATTTTTCTTGTTTTCTTCAAAGATGGGGGAGGGGAAGAGAATTGGTGGGGCAGCTAGATGGCACAGTGGATAGAGAGCACTGGTCTTCAAGTTAGGAGGACCTGAGTTCAATTTTGACCTCAGACACTTAACACTTCTTATTTGTATGACCTTGAGCAAGTCGCTTAATCCAAATTGCCTTGCCAAAAAACAAACAAATAAAACCAAAACAAAACCCCACAATATTCTAGGTGTGAGATGATAAGGTCCTGGTGGTGACATTGTCAGAAGAGAAAAAGAAGAATAGAGAAGAGATGTTACAAATGTAAAAAAGATAGGACTTGACAACAGATTACTGGTAGAAGAAATGAAGAATGAAGGATGACAACTCTAGTACAAGGATGGGCAACTGAGAGGATGGTGCCCTTGACAATACTAGTAAAATGAGGAAGAAAGGAAGGTTTCAATGAAAAGATAATGAGTATTGTTTAAGACTTGTTGAGTTTATGAGACATCTAGTTCAAGATATCAAAAAGACAATTGTAAATGTAAAAATGGAGGCCAGTAGAGAGGTTAGGGCTGGATAAGTAGAGCTTAATTGTTACCTGCATAGAGATGACAATTGAATACAAGAGAGCTGATGATCCCATGTGCTTTAGGAGTGTTTGGAACAAGGTGGACACTTATTTAGGGAGTCATAAGAGTCTTTGCTATGTCTTAGTTGCCTGGCCAGTACTGGGAACACAGCCTTGAGTTATTTTCTCAAGTGAGAATTAAAGGGCTCCCCAACGAGAAGGTTATAGCTTTTCATTTTAGGGATTCTACATATGGGAGAGGGAGAATTATCTCTAATACACCAAGGTCCTAACATGGAAAAATGTCTCAGTTATGAAAATTGCTCTGTAGAAACATATGTACACATGTATACATTCTCTAGCAAGCCAAGCCAGTTCATTTGCATTCACCAGAGGAAGGATGATCCCTGAAGGCATAGAATTCTAAAAAACCAAGGTATTCTTATGTACATACATTACAAACTAGACACTCTGAAATGAATTGTAGCAGTTGTGGTTTTAAGAAGCTCTACAAGGTAGAGCTGTTGGGTCTCAACTGCTGCTGGATACAGAAGTCCAGGACTGGGCTTGTCAGAATTTCCAGCACCTCAGACAGCACCAAGAGCATCTTCCCCTGTGTCCCCACCAGTCCATGGTAGGGCCCCACAGTGAGGATGCTTGCTATCTTGGAGCACTTGGAAGCCTTGTACCTTGCTATTGCAACTGAGTGGAGACACTTAAAGTACCTCAAGCCAATCTTGTCTCAGCAGCTTCCTACCAGTATGTCCTTGGGTCAGTCTATTTTCTTGAGAATTAACTATCTCCTAGGTTCCTTTTGGCTCTGGATTCAGTGACTCCTAATGCGATGAGAGGACTGGAGGCCAGATTATATAAGGATCCCACAAAGGAATTATGAATGTTTAGCTCAGAGAAGAGATGATGTAAGGGAAATAGCCTAGTTGTCTTCAAGTAGATGTTGTTTCTATTTTTGAGTGGAGTCTTTCTTTCTCTCCTTTTCCAATTTTTTTTTCTATCAGGTCAAAGGAACTTGTGGACAATTAGTGCCAACAGGATCCAGAAACTCTGCCACATGGGAATATTTTCTATGAGAGAGATAGCAACATTTCCATGAATGAATAAAAAGACATTTATTAAATATTTACTGTGTGTCAGGTACTGTGATAAGCAATGGGGATGCAAACATAGCAAACAAGATAGTCCTGCTATCAAAGAACATATATTCTATTAAGGAGAAACTACAAGTATAGAAGAGAGGAGATCAAGGAAGGGTGTTTGGGGTTTAAAAGTTACAGAGATGGAAAATGGAGACATAAGAGAGACTAACACTTTTTTTTCAGTAACAGTGGCTCCAGAGACTGGGTCTGGACTTCCTCAGGATGAATAATTTGATCCCACTCTTTAGGACTGAACCTCCCTGTATTTGGTTGGGCTGATCCTTGGATACCATATACATGATTTACACCATATACAGAATCAGAGATGGAAGATACTTTAGTGACATCTTTTGCTATTTTTGTTGAGTTTTGTTGAGTTCTGAATGACTCTTTGTGACCCAATTTGGGATTTTCTTAGCCAAGATACTCCAATGGTTTGCCATTTTCTTTTCCGGCTCATTTTACAGATGAGGAAACCAGGGCAAATAATGTTAAGTGACTTGTCCAGGGTGGATATAACGATTATCACTGTGAATGTGAATGGGATGAACTCACCTACAAAACTGGAGAATAGCAAAATGGATTGGATTAGAAAGCAGAATATGACAATATGTTACTTACTAAAAACATACTTGAAATACAAATGATTCACATAGAGTTAAAATGAGAAATTGGAGGAAAAAAAACTGTTATGCTTTAGGAGAGTTAAATGTCATTTAAATACTTAAAAAAGAAAAGTTAATTGAATTGGAAGGGAAAATGGATAGTAAAACTATAGTATTGGGAGAGCTTAATGTACCCCTTACAGATCTAGACAATTTAATCAAAATATAAACAAGTTAAAAACCTGAAGAGAACTTTAGAAAAGTTAATTGTAATAGATTTCTGGTGATTAATGAATGGAAATGGAAAATAATTTACACACTTCTATTGTTCATCTTTCCTTTTCTAGATAACATTACCATGTAAAGAATGATGTCTCGACTTTTGAGTGCATTGCATTTAAATAATGCAGAATTGCACAAAGTCATCAGCCTTACACACTCTAACTCATCAAAGTCCAATGGCAAGATAATAGTCAAGTTACCTGAACATTTTCTGGTACCTTTATGGTTACCAGAATAAATTGTTCTGGTTTGCCCATTCTGCAAAGAAAAGTCTTCACATGTTCAGAATAGATATCTCCCTAACTCATTGATGATTTGAGCCCTGTTGATTACCTCTACCTGATTTAGCCTGTCTTTCTGAGACAGTTTTACCTGGGTGGGAATTTTATAGCTTCTTGCAGCCCACATGAGACTTGAGTGAAAAGCAGACCCCATAGGTGGTTGGGAAGTCCAGAAAACATCTCAGCAAGTCCTGACACCAGAGGTCTTAGTCCTTCCTCAGCACCCCACATACTCTACATACTTCTAAGATGTACATATCTATACAAAAATTGACTATGTAATTGAGCAAAAAGTCCTCACCAAAAAACGGAGAAAAGCAGAAATAGTAAACATATAATTTTTTAATATTAATGCAATTAAAATTTTATTCAAGAATGGGCCCTTAAGAAAAGTTTAAAAGTAACTAGAAACTAGATAACAATTCTAAAGAACTAGAAGGTCAAAAAATTATAGAAACATAGAAAATTTCATCAAAAAATGAAAACAATAAAACAACAAAAATCAAAATTTATTAAAAACAGTCAAAGTAGCTGTAATGGGGAAACAAAGTTTTATCACCAAAAAAAAAAAAAAAAGAACAAATCAATGGATTGAGCAATCAATTTTTTATTTTTTATTTATTTTTTTATATAAAGATTTTTATTTACAAAAAATATGAGTGATTTTTCAACATTGACCTTTGCAAAAACTTTTTTTTCCCAAGCTTTTCCCCCTCC
>JAJPUD010029679.1:0-13731 GCA_023553655.1 Myrmecobius fasciatus
GAGCAGCTTTTCAGTAGAAATAGTACTTGTCTTGGTGTCTAGAGATTTGGGTTCATATTCATATTCTGATATTTATTAGCTGCATGATTGGACAAGTCATTTTAACCTTCTAAGTGTTATTGTTTGTTAAATAGGCATAATAATGCTTATGAAACCTACTTCATGTGGTAAAGAAAGCACTTTGTAAACCTTAGAGAAAGTGCTGTTAGTAGAATTTATTTTCCTTTCAAAAAATGTTGTATTTTGACATTTGCTGCACATGTGACTAAATTTCCTTATCTGAAAAATCAGAAGATTGAATTAAAAGACCTTGAAGGCATCTTCCTACTCTAAATATAGACTTTAGAATTTCAAGTAACACAATATTATTATATCAATTTTATATATTAAAAAACTAGGAATAAGAGAATTTGAGTGGCATTCCCATGGATATGTGACTAGAAAGTAATGTCAGTACTGAAATTTAGGTCTTCAGACTCTAACTTCAGTACTTTATAATCTTGGAAGGAATTTGTCCAAAGCTATGCATTGAGATATTGACCTATTCTAGACTTGAACCAGAACCAACTTTTGGGTGATATCACTTTTAAACTCTTCCATACTATCACTAATTCAATGATAATTTTCTTAGTGGTTTGATTCTTTGAAAGTTGTACCATGTATCCTTTCCCATTCTCCTCCCTGAGAGATATCTTAAAATATAAATAGTGGGGTTTTCTTTATTTGTTTTTAGAAAAGAAAATCAGCATACCTGATTGATACATTGCAAATATCTGAAAATGCATGCAATGTATAACTGTGGACCTCTCACTTCCACCAAGGATAGGTTGGAGTATTTTTTATATCCCTTCATCTGCTTGATCTTTATAGTTTTTCTATATTTACTTTTGATTTTTTTGGGTGTATTGTTCTTTTCATTTACTTTGGTTACTAAATATATATTTTTTTACTTTCTTTACTTCACTTTTCATCAATTCACATAGAAATTTCCATGCTTCTCCTTAATCATTGTGCATATAATTTTTTTACAGTGCAGTAATATTCCATTATTTTCATGCGCCATAATTTGTTTAGCCATTCCCCAACTGATGGGAATCTGCTTTTTTTCCCCCAATTCTTTGCTATCACAAAATGCTGCTACAAATAATAAATATAAGGACTTTTTTTTCTTATTGATGACTTCTTTGGGGCATTAGCACAGTAATAGAATTTCTGATTCAAAGGATATGGACATTTTGGTCACTTTGCATAATTCCAAATTACTTTCTAAAATGTTTGTATTATAAGAAGATATCTTTAATAATTTTTAAAAAATGTTTCTAGAATAGAGTCATACAATATTTGTTGGGTATTTCCTTTGTATCTAGCTCTTTGTAAAGATGTAGTGCCTTCAGGTGTTATAAAAATACACACCTTATACTCAAAAAACTTACGATATATTTAAGGAAATAGGAAACAATCAAAATCAGTGGAGAGCAAATTTAGTTCATAATCAGTTACAAAGTGCATTATGTAGAAAGTACAACTGGAGTTGAATTATTCATAATAAAATGATAGTTTTATTTTACAAGACCACTTTAAAGTATCTAGAGTATTAGAAAATTGCTTAGAAATAAGAGCTTTCACTTTGTTGGGGGATTCTGGGAATAATGACATACTAAGTTGCTGTAACTAAGAATTTATACAATCATCCTAGAAAACAACATTTTGCAAGAAAAATTACTTAATTGTTCATACTTTGCCACATACATTTCATTTTGGTGATTATAGCAGAAGGTTTGGGGATTTTTTTTGACAGCAATAAAATATACATATAATAAAAAAAATCTTCATGTTTGCGTTATGATAACAAAAATTTGGAAACCACTATGTACATTTTGTCTAATCCCTAAGAGTTAGGCAATTGTTGAATAATTATGGCATATTAATGTAATAGAATGTTACTACATCGTAAGTGACAATGAATATGAAGAATTCAAACATTTGTATAAAATTATGCAAAATGAAGAAAGTAGAACTGGGAGGGCAATAAATTCTGGGACTTAAATGAAGTCAATAAAGTAATTGCGGAAAACTTTGGTTAATTATAATTATCGACATTAATGATCTTTTTTGTTAATCATCAACAAATCAATTACATTTAAGGGTCCATAATTTGTAAGAGGGGTCCATATTTTGAGTGTTGGTTGAAAAGCATCTGATATGTCAAAATAATATGTATTAATAAAACATTTTCAAGAAAAAAATACAAACTTTCATTTCTGACCATTTTCTTTTATTTTTGATATATTCCATAAATGCTGGTAAAGGTTGAAAAGACTGATGTAGAAACATTTCACAGGTGAATTATACTTTAAGGGACTGTATTATTATTAAATTATGACTGGAAAAGTCATTTTATGGCTATAAACTAGCAGTCTCTCTGTATAAGGTAAGAGTTCATGCCTTTTTTGATGCAGTAGAAAGAATTGTTGACTTGTTTCTAGTACATTATGTCCAGGACTTGGTGATATTTCACTGGTGCTGGGAAGTCCCAGGGTAGGCTCTGCAGCTTTACATAGTTTTGAGAATTGCCTGGGGTCTATCATATTGTTTGTTTTGCTTTGTTTATCATAGCATTTGAAATAAGAATAGGTACCCAGTAGAGTGGCTTACATAGTAAGCATTTATTAAATTGAAGAATAAGTTTGGTAATATTGGATCATCAATTTAGAGATGGAAAGAACATTGGAGGCCATCAATTCTGATGCCCTCACTTTACAAATGCAGAAACTAAGAACCAGAGAGATTATAGAATTTGAAGAAGTATACATGAGCATAAAGTGGCAAAGGAGGAATTTAAATCCTGGTCTTCTGAATTGGAGCGTTTTTATTCTTTCTACTATGCCATTCTGTCTTTTGTATAATGCCCTGTTGAACCTTAATACTTTCTTTTTTGAAGTTCTGTTGGTAAATAGTTTCTCCCACACTTACTTAAGTTTAAAGTGCTATATGGAGTCATAATTATGATGATTTTGTTTTAAAATGTGCAATTACCTTACCAACAATCTATTCCAAATCTGTAATATATAATGATAGTACCTTAGTTAGATAAAGGATTTATTAAGCTCTTGCAATATTCTAGGCTTTGTATGTATTAAATATTGGGAATGCAAGTAGAAATAGAAAGAAAGACTGCTTCTGCCCTCAAAAATCTATGTTCTGTTGGGGGAAGATAATACATAAAGGAGATATGGAAAAGAAAGTAACAATGGCATGTATTTTTGGGCTAAAATGTGTCATGGAGGCCTGGGCTCAGCAGTATAAGGGTGGAGTCCATGTTGTTAGAGCAGAATAGGGTCCTAGTCAAAAAAAATGGTGTAGTAGACACTTACATTTAAATAGCATTTAATTGTTTTTACAGGGCTCACTCAAACATCTTATTTGATTCTTATATCAGGCCTTTGAGGTAGGTAGGCAATAGAATCTTCATCTTAATAACTGAGTAAGCTGAGATTCAAAGAAGTCTTAGAGTACACAAAGCTAGCGGGCACTACAGTTACTCAGATTTTCTACGTCTTTACAAACTAGAACTTTTCCCACATGGTGCAAATAGTATATGCCAGACATTAATGAAGAACTAGTATGAAACATAAGATTTTATCAGAGCCTTGAAAAGATATTTTTTTAAAGAAACGGGGATACATTAGTTTGAAAAATTTGACAAATTCTCTGTGTAAATATTTCTTCACTGGACTGTAGCCCTGAAATTAGATTTCCCTATTTCTTGTCTTTTGTTTGGGAGTCAATGTCTAGCAATTGTAGTGAGTGTATGCACCTTGAATATTGTCTTTTTTCTGGAACTCTCACTGGGCAAGGGAAACTAACCTGAAACGAAGAGATAAATCACACAGTACAGTCTCTTCACAATATGGCATATAATCACTTTTGGAGAAATTTATACAGATGTTACATCATCACTTAACCTTGAAATCTATATAAATCCTAGGTATTATTAGGCAGCAATTTTTATTTTCTAAATGAAAATCAAAATGTTTTTAAATTTCACCAAAATGTGGTGGTTTTTCAGACCTTATAGAAATTAAGAATTTCCATTTTTTGGATTTAATCTGAAAAAAAAAGAGTTGTGATTTTAAGGCAGAATGCCCTCTGATGGTGTAGTGGAGAATAATTGTTGACTTTTGGCTCCCTTAGCAGTAGAGTAGGGATAGACCTATAGGGCTCCCTGCTGTTGAACATAGAAAACAAGCTGCCCATGTGATTCCAGATGTTTCTTACTCCCATTCCTCCTCCACCTTTTTTTTTTCTTTTTGGCTATTGGACCTCCCAGGAGCAAAGGACAGTGTGGTAAAGTGGAAGATACTAACCCTTTACTCTAAAAACAAAGCATTAACCTTGTGGTATTGTCAAAGATTTAAACTTTGAGTCACTAAGAGTGGAAAGAATTGGGGCATGACCTGCACTGCTAGTGACTGTCCTCAGCCCAAAAAGTGGTTCTTTATCTGTTCACATTGGGAATATATTAAAAACAAAACAAACAAACAACCAAAAATAAAACCCATTAGCCTGAATTGAAAAACAGTTGTGTTTATTGGAAGATGTGCTAACCCCCCTCCCCCCTTTTTTGCATTGAGCCTTAATATATAAGTAAGCACACATAGTATGTTCTAGATATAATCAAAATTTACCCCTTCCTCCTCTCACACCTCCAACTTTCCATAGTCAAAGGAGAAAGGTAGGATGAAATAGAGGCTTTAGGGAGACTATAGTAGAAAATTGATGATTGCTAATTGAGTTAAAGAGTATTAATAAAAAGCTGCCAAAGGCAAAAAAGGGAGTGGGGGCTAGTGAAAAAGTCATCAGGTGCTTCATCTGATGAAGTACATTGTCTGCCTCATTTACTTCTCTGATGAAGCAAACTGTCCATTTGGAGCCCACACAGCAAGGAGGCAGCTTAAAATAACAAAAACCTACAAGCCCCGAATATTCCTAGAGTCAAGGTCTTTGAACAAATGTTTCTTTTTACCCACTAGATACAGAATTGTGGAGATAGTGAGGCATTAAAGTCTGTTCAATAAAAAGGACTGAATTCCTAATTGGTCTCATCCCAGGAGTGTAAATGCTATTTACATCTGTGCTTAATGCAGCCTGGCCCCCAGCAATGAGTCTCCCACTGATGACTGCTTCCACAAATTTGAGACTTTTTTTTCTATATATGAAAGACCTTGATCATAGTCATTCTATGTTTCTATTGAGACTTTCCTGAAATTACATTGCAATATTAAGTAATACATAAGCAATTATTAAGAATTAAGAACTGTCTCTTACATATGACATTCCAACTCTCATTTCTCATTGTTTTTACACTGGCTGTCCCATAGACCTGGAATGAGTGACTGTCACCTCAGAGAATTCTTTTATTCTTTTAAGTCTTATTTCAGGCACCATGAAGGATTTCCTGATCCTTCCGACTGATTGCTATTTCTCTTTAGCTCAAACTATCTTGTATTTAACTATTTTGTACATATTTATATATGTATTTATCACCTGCATTAGAATATAAGGGCTTTGAAAATAAGGAGAGTTTCATTTTAAAAAAAAATTTGTATATACAGTGCCAAGCCCAGTGTCTACAATTACATAGTGGGAGCTTAATAAATAAATATTAGTTAACTGATAAATTGATAATGCTAACATTAAAAAAAAGCATCAAGTGATTACATTTTTAAATAAGCTTATACATTTCTCACAAAAGAGAATATAATAATTCTTGAGAAAGAAAAGAAAAAATTAAATATATTCCACACTTTATGACTATTTCTATTCTGATTACAGAATATTCATAGCCCTATACTGTGACTTTTCTGCCCATGGTATTAAGGGGTTTTGTGTGTGTGTTTGGGCTTTTTGTGTGAGTGTCATTTTGTTTTGTTTTGTGTTTGTTTGTTTTCCAGTCTTCCAACTTCAGTGAATATTTCTCCTGTTTTGGAGTGAGATGGGCTACAGAAATGCTATCTGACCTCCCTCTCTTTCTGCTTCCTCCCAACTCTCCCCAAACCCCCATTGAAGTTGAGTTTATACAACCGGCTGACATGGGCTCACACACTAGCCATTTGACTTTCCAGCATTCTGCTCTCCTGTGGAATATGCTGCTCCTCAGCCACATCAGGCCTCTCCATTAGTGATGGCGGCACTCCAAAGTGCGGCTGTGGTTTAAGCACAAATGGGCAGTGTGGGCCAAAATGAATGAGAGGCAGAGGCCACTATCTTTAAAAGGTGGATCTGGAGGCAATTTAGTGGGTATAAATTACAATTGACTTTGGAAGAAAGAACTCACACACTTGAGCCTCCTCAGATGTATAGCCAATAGGGGGTCGTCTGACTACATGAAATTTTACACATCTATCAGCTAAAGAAGAGATCCAAATGCAAAAATCTAGCACTCAGGGACATCATATGGATTCGTAACACCCCCTGGAGGATTTGTGGCCTACGAATCAATGAATGGTTTATTCTGAGCCAAAAATGTACTTTCACAGTGCTTCTCAATTTACTTAGCTGTTTCAGAACACCATATGTGAGAGAACACAGCAGACTGGGAATTGCTCTTACAGAAGGCACTATTTAGTGATATAAGGAATACCTTTCAAAGCAGCCAAAGACATGCAATTTGCTAGCTTCTTGGCCTTCACAATAGCACATAGTTAGATTTCAAACTTAAACCAAGGAAAAATTTTGAAGAGCACAGGTGTCTTAGTCTGTTTTCCAATTGGACCACTGATGACATTTTGGAATGATATAGGACATCTAACTATTTGTGAGCCAATTAGAACCCTGTTGCCCTAAAGAAAGTTGATTTAAAAAATTGTCATTGTCTTTTCCTTTTCTGGTTTTTTATATCCTACTCTTGTTTATTTTTATTTAATATCTGAAGCTTGAAATTCTTTCCTGTCTATGAGAATTAGCTTTTTCTTGTGGGTGGGAATATTACTCTTAAAGCTAATGACATTACAGGTTTAATATAACTACTATGTAATATTATGATAAGTTAACAAACAGATTTCAAAATCAATCCATCAATCAACAGGAATTTAATGAATCCCTGTGATATATTAGTTACCGTGCTAAACTTTTAAAAGTATCAGTATTTTATTTTTTAAATTTAGAAATGACCAATAGACAACACATTATTATGTGCTATTTATTGACATTGCTTATCCTTCATAAGGCTAATGAAAAAAATTCTAAATTTTTGTTATCTACATAAATGTGCTCTTTTTATCTCACCAAACAATCTCACTTCACACTACAAATATTGTAAAACAACTGCTTACAAGTTTGCATCCAAAGGTCTTAATGTTATCAAGAAGCATTGTATTCTAATGGAAATAGTCTGGAACTTGGACTATAGAGATTGAGGCTAGAATTCTGTTTTACTCAGATGCCTACTATTTGTATGACCCTGGACCAAGCACTTTATTTCCCAGAGCACCAGTTTTCTCATTTGTAAAATTGAAACACCATTTATACTATCTCCCTCTAAGGGCTATTGTGAAGAAATCACTTAGTAAAATCTAGAGTGCTGTATCAACATCGATTACAGTTATTGCTCTCATATGGATTTCTGAAGAAGCAACATATACTTTTGTTGGTTAACTTAAAAAAACTGCTGAGTTTTATGAGCAAAAATATGCTCATCAATTACGACTATTCCTCTTCACAATTTACATTGGTTCATTATTGTAATCTACATTTAAATAGTAATTTTATTGTTGGCTAGGCATGAGAAATTTACTGTTTGTTACTAGAAAAAGTAAACTATGTGCTTCAATTTCCCGATTTTACTTTTCCTTAGCAAGCCAAACTCAAAATTACAGCCTAATCATTAAAAATGCTCAAACCTAATTGACCCAATTGGAGAGATAGCACAGTGGAACTAAAGTACTAAGCCTTGTGTGAGCTTGGTTGAGTCATTAACTTTTCTGGATGTTCATTTCCTCATCTATAAAATGAAAACATTGGATTATATGGTCTCTAAGATCTCTCCTAACCATAAAATCAATGATTTCAGCAATACCTGCATTAACTACAATAGTCAGTAACATTTACAAGAGAATGACTTGAATTCCAAAGAGATTGTGTTTTTCATAATGCTTGGGGAATTTTTCACATTTGGATTTAAAGTTTGACAAGGTTATTTCCTTCTACTTTCCACATAACAATTTTTTTAAATTCCTGTTTCTCAGATTTAAAGAATAACCAACTTCACTGGCTTTGTCTGGTTAGTTTCATGAAGTTCTCTTGGTAACTTGACCAACATTTTTATGAGTCCTTGGCCAAGGAGTTTAAAAAAATAGCTAACCTATTTAAGTTTTTTTTTTTCAAAAGAAATCCTGCCAATTCCGAAATCCTTGATTGACATTTTCAGGGGATTAACACTAGCAGGAAATCTTGAAAGCCAGAATTCAAGTTTCAGAAAAGTTGGAATTATTTAAAAATTTTTTTCCATTGTAGTGAAACAAAAAAAATGAAAAAAAGCAGGAATATCAAATAGAAACATTACAGATATCTACTTCTTTGGAGACAGACTTTGGCGTATATATTGGAATGTGTCCTAAAACTTAATAGTACAGGTAGAACATTGGGAATCATAAAAATGCTAAGTATTATGTACTTGTTCTGCATGATAAACATAGTTATGTTGTTGTTGTTCAGTCACGTCCAACCTTCATGACCCCATTTGGGTTTGTTTGTTTTTTTTTTTTTTTTTGCAAAGATTGGGATAGTTTGTTATTTCCTTCTCCAGCTCATTTTACAGTTGGGGAAACTAAGGCAAACAGGGTTATGTGATATGCCTATGATCATACAAACTAATAAGTGTATAAAGTCAGATTTGAGCTCACAAAGATGAGTTATGATCTGAGGCCCATCAAGCACCTTATGCCACCTACCTGCCCCAAACATAGTTATCCTTTCAAATAAATCTGACATTTATTGAAAGTGATGGTTTACTAATCCTCCCAGTACCTGGATAATTCCTATTAAATTTAGCAAGAGGCAGTATGGTTTAGTAGAAAAATACTAGGATAAGGAAGGAAGGGTTTTATATAGGCTCTGCTACATATTCAGTCCAATAATTCAAAACCATTTGTCAAGCACCTACTTTGTGCAAGGAGCTATACCAGATGGAAAGATTAAAAGGAGGGGCAGTTAGGTGGTGCAGTGGATAGAGCACCAGTCCTGAGGACCAGTCCTAAAGTCAGGAGGACCTGAGTTCAAATCTGGTCTCAGACACTTAACACTACCTAGCTGTGTGACCCTGGGCAAGTCACTTAACCCCAATTGCCTCAAAAAAAATTAAAAGGAAATAGATATTGGCCTCAAAAAACTTATTTATGCTCATTATGAGGGTGGTGCTAGTAATATAAAATATGCACAGAGATAAATAAATAAAAATATATGCAAAGTAATTTGGAAATGGAAAGGCCAGCTAGGTAGAGAATGGGTTTGTGTAGTAGGTGGCAGCAGAAGTATGTTTTAAAGGAAATTAGGGATTCTTTTAGGTAGAAATGAAGAGCAAGTGCACTGAGAACATAGAACCAGGGAGGGGAGGGGAAGAAGAGAAAATATAATCTCATTTTTTGTCTTGGAGTTTTTCTTTACTCTGACAACTAGGACAGTGAGTTTATGAATTATACTGAACACACACATATATATTGATAAACAGCTTGGAATATACATAATTCTAGAGGTAAGGAACATTTAGTGCAATGTTCAAATCTTGCATCAAACACTTATTATGTGACCTTGTTCAAATCACAGCTTCCTTGAGTCTGTTTCCTCATCTGTAAGATGGGCTTGATTGTCTCCAAATTTCCTTCTATTGCTAAAGGGGAAAAATAACAAATAAAACTGGGAAGATAAATTGGAATCATACAGTGAAGGTCTTTGAATGTAAAGCTGAGAATTTTCTGTTTTATCCAAGAGGCAATAAAAGGAGGCCTCTGAATATTTTTGAGCAGTGAAGTAACATGGTTATATTTATTTTAGGAAAATTTCAGAAATGCCAATTTGGCAGCTACGTAGAATATGGATTAGAAACATGAAATACTGGAAATAGAGACCAATTAGAAAGATATTGAAATATATTGGGGGAGAGGTGGTGAGAGAGTAGGATAGTCTTATGACTGGGGATTAAAGGATAGATGTACTAGAGGTATTAACTTTTTCCATTAGCAACCCCCAAAAGGGCAAAAATCCCAAGAAATTTTACTATGACCCTGAGTACATAGATATATAAAATAAATACACAAATCAAATATATACTAATAAGTAATCATGACTTCAATCCCCACATTCAGTTATGTGACCCCATATGGGGTCATGAACTAATTTAAGAAGCTGGATAGGTATGGCCCTGAAACTTGACTGAATATAGGGGGTAAGAAAGAGAAAAAGGTCAACCTTTGAAAAAATGACAAGATTGCAAACCTTGACACATAATGTTATCCTCAACTGGAGGAAGGACAATGTTATTTGGTTTTGTTCAGTCTTTTCAATCATGTCTGACTCTTTATGACCCCATTTGGAGGTTTTCTTGGCAAAGATGCTGGAGTGGTTTACTATTTCTTTCTCTAGCTCATTTTACAGATGAGGAAACTGTAGCAAACAGAGTTAAGTGACTTGTTCAGTCATATACAGCTAATAATGTCTGAGGCTAAATTTGAATTCAGGAAGATTAGTCTTTTGACCCCATGCCTGGCACTATGTCACTGTCCCACCTCAGTGCCCTGACAAAGTGATGCAGTAAAACTGAACTAGAATAATAAAATACTGATTCGAGTTCAAGGACATTTGTTTAAATCCACACCTTTGACAGTTGCCACCTATATGATTTTATGCAAGTCACCTCTGTGCATCCTTGGTTTTAGGAGAAATAAAAGTTGTAGTCTATATAAAATGAAGAGGTTGGACTAAGTGACCCCTAATGTCCTTTCTTTTTTTTAATTTTAATAAGTTTATTTTCCAGCATTGCATACCACAATCAGAACAAAACGCAATGAAGTTTACTTTCAAATATATATTAAGCCACAATCATTTAGTAGAAAACAAAGTATGTATTGAGAATGCAAATTCTTTACAGTAATAAATTATCACTCATGTAGTAGGTGACTAAATTGGGCCTAATGTCCTTTCTTTAACTTCTATGAATTATTTCTATGTTTAAGAAATCAGACACAGATAAACTGCAAAAATGGAATAATACTGCCCCTTTTTATTATTATGAAAATAAAAAATTTAAGGCACATAAAAATTTGTTGAGGTCCCTAGTGGAGGGAGATACATTTCCCTCCACTAGAATATCTGGAGGACAGTTAGGTGGCTCAGTGGATAGGCCTGTATAGCCAAGAAAATGAGCTCAAATTTGGAACTATGTTCAAAAAGTTATCAAACTGTGTATACCCTTTGACCCATCAGTGTTTCTATTGGGCTTATATACCAAAGAGATCTTAAAGGAAGGAAAGGGAGCCATATGTGCAAAAAATGTTTGTGGCAGTCCTTTTTGTAGTGGCTAGAAACCGGAAAATGAATGGATGCCCATCAATTGGAGAGTGGCTGAATAAATTATGGTATATGAATGTTATGGAATATTATTGTTCTGTAAGAAACGACCAACAGGATTATTTCAGAGAGGCCTGGAGAGACTTACATGAACTGATGCTGAGTGAAATCAGCAGAACCAGGAGAACATTATACACAGCAGCAAGACTATACGATTATCAATTTTGATGGACATGGTTCTCTTCAACAATGATGTGATTCAAACCAGTTCCTATTGTTCAGCGATGAAGATAGTCATATACATCCAGAGAGAGGGATATGAATGTGGACCATAACATAACATTTTCATGCTCTCTACTGATGTTTGCTAGAATTATGTTTCCCTAATCAGATTTTTTTCTTCTAGATATGACTTTTCTTGAACAGCAAGATAACTGTAAAAATATGTATACACATTTGATTTGTCAAGTATTTTAACATAATTAATATGGAGTAGACTTCCTGCCATCTAGGGGAGGGGTGGAGACTAGGGGGGAAAATTTCTAACAAAAAGCTTTGTAAGGGTCAATGTTGAAAAGTTACCCATACATATGTTTTGCAAATAAAAAGCTTTAATAAAAAAGAAAAAAAAAAGAAAAAGAGCTCAGAACTGCCCTAGATAACTTACTTACCAGTTGTGTGGGCAAGTTACTTAATCTTGTTTGCCTTAATTTCCTCATTTGTAAAGTGAACTGGAGGAGGAAATGGCAAACCACTCTAGTATCTTTAAAAAGAAAACCTCAATTTTTCTTTGTCAAGAAAACATGGGGTCACAAAGAGTTGGACATTATTGAAATGAGTAGACCACCACAATAAACAGAATTTCTCTTTAGATAATGGTGAGAAACCTTTCAAAGAAACCCAAACAAGACATTGGTATTCTGGTCAATATATCAGATCTGGGTCTTTTAATTAAGTTACTTCTTTGGATCTCTTGCTGGTTCTAGAAATAATGTGAGTCATTCACCAGCCATTGTGAATAATGCTTAACTGATACCAATGGAAAAATGTAGAATAATAAGGATTAATGAGTGGTGAGTGTTAGGGTTATGATAATTCTACTTTAATTATTAACCACCAGCATTATTTTCCTAGAACAAACTACCTAAATTAACATACTCAGTTTTTTTGGTCTGTATTTACACTCAGTGCTGTAAAATGTTAAAGTTAAAACGTTTTCTGGGGCAGGGAATTGCAGATCATCTAATTATATTGAGATTGCTCTTGCTTTCAATGATGTGTTAATAGATGAACCGAATAGATTTTTCTTCAATTCATGTCTTTCTTGACAAAATTGCCAAAATGATTCTCTAAATTGCTAATTCATCCATGTTACTCTCCAACTCCATAAATTTCAGTGGCTCCCTATCATTTTTGAGGATTTAATATAAATTCCTTTTTTTGAGGGGATGGGATCTCAAACTCCTCAAACCTGACCCCTGCTTAGAATTTTTAGTTTCTCTACCCATTGCTTCCTTCCCCTACTCTATAGAATAACAATCAATCAACCAACAAACAGTTATTAAGCATCTTCAATTTTTTCAATACTATTCTAGCTCCTAGGGATACAAATACATGAAAGAATGAGATGATTTTCACTCTCGAGAAATTTATTTTCTAACCACATTGATATATTCCACAGTCCCACATTATACTTCTCATAATCTTTTCTTTGTATTAGTGTACCCATACCTACAAAATATTTTCTCTTCATCACTACCTCTTAGGAACTGTGGTTTCAAGACAACTCAAATATTGCCTTCTTCAGGAGAATTTTCCTGATCCTGCCACTTACAAATGTTCTTGTAAGATTACTTTATAACTACTCTGTGTTTTAGTACACATGCTGTCTTTCCAGATTACATGGTAAATTCCTTAAGGACAGAATTTTTTTTCTTTGTTTCTTTTCTTTTTCTCCTCCTCCTCCTCTCTCTCTCTCTTCCTTCTTTCCTTCCTTCCTTCCTTCGTTCCTTCGTTCCTTCCTTCCTTCCTTCCTTCCTTCCTTCCTTCCTTGCTTCCTTCCTTCCTTCCTTCCTTCTTTCCTTCCTTCCTTCTTTCCTTCCTTCCTTCCTTCCTTCCTTCCTTCCTTCCTTCCTTCCTTCCTTCCTTCCTTCCTTCCTTCCTTCCTTC
>JAJPUD010029680.1:0-13731 GCA_023553655.1 Myrmecobius fasciatus
GGGGGAAGCTCCATCCCAGATATCAGCCTGGAAAGGGGCAGGAGGAGGTACCTAGCCTGGGGGTCCCACAAAACCCAAGCAGGCCAGCTCTCAGATCCCCAAAATGCTTCACACAAATTGGAGACTGACTACTTACTGTTGGAACCCGGGGCAGGACGCAGCCCAGAGCCACAGGACTGAGAATCTACTAGGAATCCCAGCTTTGCAACTTAGTAGCAGTGTGACCTCAAGAGAAAGTTACTTAATACCTCAGGGCCTCAATTCCCCCAAAGGGAGGGTGGGATCAGATGAGCTCTAAGGTCATTTTCAGTAAATATCTTATCTAAATTTTGCCTTGAGGCAAAAATAGGAATATCTGGGAGGGTGGAGTAGGTGGGTGGAAGAATTAGGGAGGGAACAAGGGAAAGCATCCGAACACTTATCTCAAAGTGAAAATGGGCTGCCTAGGGATAATTATTGCATCTATTTCACTGACTTAAGGTGAAAACTGAAGGAGACAGAAAAACAGTCAGACAGGAAGGGAAAAGACAGACAAAGATGGGGAGGGGGGAGAGAAACAGGAGGGGAGACAGAGAAGGAGCAAGAGGAGGGAGCTGAGAAACAGAAAGAATGCATGTGTGAGAAGTACTCTGAAAATCTTAAAAAGTGCTATGTAGGAGAAGCTAGGTGGTACAGTGGATTGAACACAAACCCAGAAGTCAGGATGACCTAAATTCAAATCTGGTCTCAGACACTTGGCACCTTTTAGCTGTATGACCCTGGACAAGGCACTTAAGCCCAATTGCCTCAGGGAAAAAAGAAAAGCTATGTAAATGTTAGGAAAGTAGTGTTTCCTACCATTAAGTAGGCTTCTTGATGAGAGAGGAGCTGAACTGGATAATCCCAAGGTAGGCAGCCATCCAGGTCGTCCCCCATCTTCGACCTGGTCTTGGTTCCCAACGACCAACCCCTGCCATTCAGGGTTTCCCAGAATAGGCACAGCAGAGTGGGTGGGGGCTAGGATTGAGGACTAGGAATATTTAGTTTTCAGTATACTCAAGAAGTACATATGTGCCCTGGGGCAAGGTACTTTATTACTCTGCCTCAGTTTCCTCCCCAGTAAAAGAGATAAAGTACCTCAGTACTACTCCAGAGTTATGATGAGGACCATCAATGATAGAAGTGAAAAACTTGCAAACCTTGGGTAACTTACAGAAATTCCACCTATTATTACCTCCTTAGTAAAAGGGATAATCCTATCCCTGATACCAAGCTCCCCTGAGGGGATCAGGAGGCTATCATTAGAATTCTAATCTACCCAAAGCTCAGTAGGAGAGCTTGGAATGAGCTTTTGACTAAGTCACAAGACCAGCATAAGTGATTTTGGGCTAGTCACTTCCACCCAGGGAACCTTATTTTCCACATCTATAAAATGGGGGCGGGGGGGGGGGAGGACCTTGACCTAGATGACCTTTAAGATTCCTTTTCACCTCCATAATCACATCCTTGATGATACTTCAGTGGGTCACCAAGTACTTATTCAATGCTTATTGTCAGGCATTTTGCTAAACACTGGAGAGGCAAAGAATGGCCAAAACTAAGTGTCTGCTCTCAAGCGATCATCGGCTAATAACTAGACTAATAACTGAGCACCAAGAACTGGGGGGACCAGCAAAGGCCTCGGAAGCATGTGGTATCGAGCCCAGAAAGCCAGGAGGTAAAGAGAAGGAGAGCATTCTCAAGTATGAGGCCCAGTCAGGACAAAGGCTTGGAGAGATGGGAGTCTCTTACAAGAATGATACTGTTGAATTTTAGAAACCAGCCTGTGGGAGGGGAGTAAATTATGACTGGAAAGGTAAGAAGGGACCTGGTTATGTAGAGTTTTAAATACTAAACAGAAGACTTTAGAATTGATCCTAAGGTAACCCCACTGGATTTAACTGATTAGGAGATGATACCATCAGTTCTGCACTTTAGGAAAATCATATTCTAGCACTTAACACAGTACCATAGTCATGAATTTTAATAAACACAATGATTGATTGAAAACTTCTGTCATTCAAAGCCTTCCACACTCTGATCTAGCTCTACCAAACTGGTCTGGACTCTAGTTCATGAACACAACCTCGACCTTGCCTTGCTAAAACTGATTCAATCCCAACCCATCCTTCAAAGTTCACATCCCTCAAGAAGCCTTTCACACTTTGATTTACAAATTGGAACTATAAACATCTTCTTTTGTCTTGTACATGTATGACACAGGACTGTAGGCAAGAGGGTCTAAGGCAGAGAAGGAAAATGGAACTTCCTATATGCTGGAAAGGTAGGAAGGGGGCAGTTCGTTCTGAGCTTTAAATACCAAGTTTAAGTTGCTATTTGATTCTGAAGAGAACAAAGTACCACTGGAGAATGGCACAGTTAGAACTTTTCTGGTGACTGTATAGTGGACAGACTGAAGTAGGGGGAGACTTGAGATGGAGACCCTTCAGGCAGCTACTGAACAGTGCAGACAAGGGAAAGACATAAAATGATGCAAAGGGAAGTGAGCAGAGCCTGGACACAATAACAGCAACATCACATGATAAAATGCCTGTAGCTCTTCTCAACAGCACGATCCAAGGTAATTCCAAAGGATCCTTGATAAAAAAAGCTATCTATCTCCAAAAAACTGATGGAATCTGAATGCAGATGGAAGCACACTATTTTCACTTTTTTTTTTTTTCATTTCTTCTTGGTCTGTTTTCTTTCACACATTACTAATACGAAAACATTTTGTATGTTTGCCGATTTATAACATATACATTCTATATTTATATGTCAAATTGCTTACTGTCTTATTAGGAAGTGAGAATTTGGAACTCAAAAGTTTTTTTTTTTTTTTTTTTTTCAAATGTTAAACTGCTTTTACATGTAATTGGGAAAAATATTTTAAAATTTTGTGAAGAAATACGGAAAAAGAGATAGTCCAGATGAGAGAAGGACTGAACTGGGTTGGTAGTGTGAATAGGAAGGTATATCTGGAAGGTAGGAGTGGGGTAGAAGATGTGGCAACTGCCAGATTCTGGGTGAGGGCAAATAAGGAGTCATCCTTGATGAATAAAGGATGACCCTGAGGCTGCAGATTTGTGACTAGGATTCAGAATAGGGCTGGGTTTACTTATACTGGCAGATGTTGAGTAGGAGATGCCTCTAGGTCACACATCTAACAGGCAGGTGATGATCTGGGACAAGAGCTGGGCAGGGACACAGCTGGATGGACAGTGGAACCCATGGGAAATGGTGAGACAGTCATGTGAGAAAGAGATGGAGAGGAAGATATGGGCCTGGAGGGACACCCCAAACCAGGAGGCATGCAATCAAATGGCCGAGATGAGATGGCGAGACAGTCGGAAGGAGGACTGAGGGAGAATGTCACAAGAAATCAGAAGGCAAGGGGGTACACACAGTGGTACTGTTAATTGACTGAGCCCAAAGAGGATTTAAGAAACTGGGTTGGAACTAGAGCAGAACTGACTTTGAAGGACAGCAGGACAGACAGGCCTGATGAGCTATGGTCTCAAGGATCACAAAGAGTGGGACAGGAACACCAAAACAAGGAGGAGGATGTGTAGCTCTCACATCAGCAGAGAAATCTGTAGTGGAATGGTCATCTGGACCTGACATTCCCTCCCAAACAGTCCCCATTTCTAGAACACTCTCTTCATGACTAAAAACTGAGTCTAGGAGAAATGACTCGCCCTTGGGTGACTCAGCTAATAAATGCTGAAGGGAGCTTTTGAACCCAGGTCTTCTAAGAATTTCCCTTATACTACATAATAGAAGCTCTTCTGGGTAGCTAAAATCTCCCCAGATATTCAAATCCCTCAAAGACCTCCTCCTACAGTGCTTCACCTAGGGCAGCAGCCTCCAGAAAAGACTTCTAAGTTTAGCTAGAAAAAGGACTACCACAGGAGAGCTCAAACCAGCCAGTCCCACCCATTTCACCCAAGAAGGTTAGCTAAGTTGCCTGTGGTCACAGAGGTAGCAAATAACCAATGCAGGATTTGAATTCAGAGCCTTATTCCAAAGCCACTGTTCTTTTCCATAGTAACTGCAGTCTGGAGTACCTTCGACTTGGAAATCTGGCCCTTTGCCTCCTCCCCCAGTGCCCATCTATCTCTCAGGCACTCCCTCAGCTCAGTAGCAAATAATAACAGCTTTTGTTTCTCCAAGCTCTTCCCAGCTGACAGAGCACTTTCCTCCTGACAGCCTTGGGAGACAAGTAGTACAGGAATTATCATCTCTATCAGATGAGGAGACTGAAGTCCAAAGGAGGAGGAATTTGGCCAAAGTCAAAAAGCTAAGTGGAAGAGAGGTGATCTGAACTCAGTTCTCTAAGAGTAAATGAAATTGTTCCCAGCTTTGAAGGGTGCAGGTTTGGAACAGGGAGCAAAGGGAAGAGCTTTAACATCTATAGTTTTTAAGGTTTTCTGGTCCTTCTGGAGACAAGAGTTCCTAATCCTTTTTCTATGGTCTCCACCCCTATGGCAGTCGGTCTGGTAAAGCCTGTGGCCTCCTTCTCAAGATATTATTTGCATCAAATAAAAATATATAGACTATAGGGTAATCAATTATTTTGAAAGCAAGATGTCACTTTTAGTGAATCCCCAAAATTCTATCTGGAGACCCCAACTTAAGGGAGTGCTGCTGTCACTGAGGTGGTATTATAATCCCCACTGGATAGATAAAAGAAATCAAGCCTGAAGAGTTACAGTGAGTGTCAGTCTGGGATCTAAACTCCTGGTCTTCCCGACTCCAAACCTAGCATTCAGCCCACAAGATCCCACCACACTGGCCTTTCCAAAAAGAAAGCCAAAGCAGCTTTTTCTGATAAACAAAGCCCACACTCAGAGATCTTCTGACAGAAATGAAAGGACTGGGGCAAAAGCCCCATAGCCCAGCTGGGAGTCGGTCCACAGGCTTCAACTGGACTCCACACTATCTACAAGGGCACAAGCCAACTTGCCTTCTATTTTCTCTTCCAAGTCATCATTCCCTCCAATGAAATGGGGCCTTAGCCCCAAAAGTCACTAGAGTGATCTTTCCCTTTTTATAGAGGCAGTGGGAACTCTAGCAGTCTCCTTGACAGCTAGGGAGTTTGAACCCCCATCCTTTGCCAGCTGGCCCCATGGCCTTACATCTTCTGGGCATTATATTTAGTCCTCCAATAATTTTTAATTTGTAGATTTTCGGGTTAAGTTCATTAGAATCATGGGATTTAGGGCTGGCTGGCAGAAACCTTCAGATAAGGAAACAGAGGAGGACATCATTCAAGGTCGATGAGCAGGTTAACAGGGGAATTATGGATGGAACTCAGTCAGGACTTTTTCCAAAAAACACTCAGGAATTCTGTGATCCTCTGAGGGAATTAATGATGAGGACAGACTCCTGACTAGGCCAGACAGGCTCAGATTCAGCAGGGAGCCAAGAGGGCATCAACAACTAACCCCTTAACAAAAGAACTGCCCATATTTCCCATGTCTATGGGATGTATGTGGTCTGCTCTATGTGTAGTTACATTTGATTTGAAATATAGCATCAGGAGGTAAGCAAAGAAAGGATGAACATTCCCATTTTAGAGATGAGGAAACCAAGCCCTACATGACTGGGGTTCAGGACATGGCTAAATCTTGTGTTTCTTCCCTTCTTCCAAGTGTTTCCTGGGGTGTGAGCTGGACCAGGGCTCCCCATTTAGTCTGTACCTATCACCTGTTACTCTGCTCTAGTTCCTTTGAACACACACTCCTGAAGCCATCTTTGCCTCTAACTTTTCCACAAAATCACCCCTAACACCCTTTCTCTCCAGTTCCCAAAAGCCCCTTCCCTAACAAGGGCTCAGCCATCAAAACTACCTCTTCATGGGTTTCCAACTCCAGCCTTTCTGCATGAGTAGCTAGAATCATCATCTCTACTATCTATCTAGTTTTTTCCCACCTCCAGTCCTTTGCCCAGTTTGATATGCTGCCTTTGGAAATGTTCCCCCACACTCCCTCTAACAAGAAAATCCAGGAAGCCCAGTGAGTATTCTTCCTTCTGCCATTCTAACACTCTCTAGCTCTCAGTGTGTGTCAGATTTATGGCTATCTGGGTATAGTATCCTGCCTACAGTGAGCACCTGATACTTTATTGATAAGTGAATCTTCCTTAAGTGTGACTTTTATCATAATTGGCCCCTACTCCAAAATCAACACTAGCTCCTTTTAGCCCACTAAACCCAAAAAGGTGAAATATTCTCTTGGAACAAATTTGCAAATTTAGCCTAATTGCCTCTCTTAGAGAAGAAACTGAGGCACATAAAGGAGACAGACATTACTATTTGATCAAGGTCGAGCAGCTAATGTCAGAAGTGATTTAGGGTTTAGGTTTCCTGCCTCCAACCATGCTTCCTCCTTCTGAAACCAATTCATCCTGACTAGCACTCATTTATTAAGCAACTACCATGCTAACTCAGAAAGGAGAAACTGGCCCTGTTCTCAAGAAGCTTCCATTCTAGGAGAATAGGTCACACAAACAAATATATACATAATGTGGGAGAGTCCTGGCTGTACTGAGGGAACCAAAGGAGGTTTTCCTGAGCTGAGCTTTGAAAGAAGTAAACAAGCATTTATTAAGTATCTACTATGTGCACCTGTAAAACGAGCTGGAGGTGGCAATGGCAAACCACTCCAATATCTTTGCCAAGAAACCCCCAAATGTCAGATGTCACTGAAACAAATGAACAAGTATGCACCTACTATGCTAAGCTCTTTATAAATATTTCACTTGAACCCAACAAGCAGCCTGTTAAGATAGATGCATTACCCCCATTTTACAGATGAAGAAACAGAGGCAGACAGAGGTGATCTGATCTACCTAGAAGTCAGTGTCTGAGACCAAATTAGAACTCTGGGACTGATGCTCTATCCACAGAGTCACCCAGGTGCTTCTGAAGGAAGCTAGGGATTCTCAAAGGTAGAAGAGTAAGGAGTGAGTACATCCCAAGACAGCCTGTGCCAAGGGGCAGCTTCAGTCAGCTCCTTACTGGCACCCTCCTTATTCTCCCCCATCTATTCTTTGCTTCTCCCCATTCAGCCAGATCACCCTCCTATCCCTGCACATCCCAGCCCAGACTCAGTACAGCCACAATACCCCTTAAGACACTGCTTCAAACTCAGTTCTCCTTTCTCCTAAGAGGGCACTGCTTCTGCTGGCATGGCTGGACTTTTAGTCTCCTGTTTCCAGGGATAACCAGTATGCACAGATGGCCTGCTGGGTGCAGCCATACAAACTGGGGTCCTGTGCTAGGAGCTAAGAGGGTAAAAAAAAGGTCCAAAGCTGGCTGGGAGGAAAGCAGAGTAGTACAGATGCTGTTTAAATCCCACCTTCATCACTTATTCCAAAACTTCTCAAACTGTTCCCTTCCCTTCCCAGTCTGTGTGTATAATTGGAGTCTGACTCCAGACCTGCACCAGATCCCCACTGTGCTATCTTGCCCTCAGGGGCAGCATGGCATAGCAGAAGTACAACTGTGCAAAGTTTTATTTTATGTATTTTTTTGGGTGGGAGGGTTGGTTCTAAGTCTTTCTTTACTACCAATTTATGTGTGATCTTTGGTAAAAATCACTTTTCTTTGAAGGCTCAGTTTCCTTAATTGTAAAATGGAAAATGGAACTAACTTTTACCCTTACAAGGAGTATTCTTTGCCTTCTCTGGGCCTCAATTTACTCACTTGTAAAATGTGGGAGGCCTCTAAGGTCCCTTTTTCCAGATCTGACTTCACCTCAGAGTTGCTGATCCTAGGTAATGTCTCCTCATCTCCAAATAGGTTCTGGCTCAAATGAAATCACATATGGGAAGGAAGGGTTTTGCAAACCTTTAAAGCCCCAAACAGATGAAATGTTATTACACATTAAAGCCTGAGAGGCTGATAAGGACACAATCTAAGGGACACAAACACCAGGAAGTTATTGGGCAAAATTCAGCTTTTTCAAATCCCAGTTTCCTCTACTGTAAAATGGGGATTAACCATATCTCCTTTGGGAGTGGTTGCCCAGAGATTCAAAGGAGACACCAGTAAGGAAACTGTTTTGCAAACCTGAAAGCTGCACACAAAGTCTGCTACTGAAATTATACAGATTAAGGAGGCAGTACCTACAGGGAATTCCCAATATACCCAGGCTACAAGCCTGGAAGCTGAAATCACCAGGGACTTCCTGGGGGAGGTGGCATTGAAGCAGGGTCAGAATCTTGGGGGGGGGGGGGGGGAAAAAGGGGGGGGTTTTTGGGGGGTTCTGCTTTGTCAAAAATAGTAAACTTTGAGGGGGAGAGGCTTTCATCACAGGTAGGGGAACATAAATACCCCTGACTGCTTTCTCGGGGTTCCCATTAGGACAAAATGGGCTTTAAGAGGAGTACCTGGAAGAATCTGGGGAGAAGGGGAAACTCAGATAAAGCAAAGGATACCCTATACAAGCAAGGTGGGCCCCAGTCCCTCCCCTGAATCACAATTGTCTCACCTGTCAAGAATAACTCTTTCAAGGTCACTTTCCTCACTAGTGCCTTGGGAAGAGAACAGAAAAGTTCTTCTCCTCCCCCTACCTCAGAGGGAAACAGGCTCAGAAAAGGGGGCATTTTCTTAAGATGCAAGGACTAGAGGCTAAGTTTCTGCACTGCCTGCTTTTGGGGCATCTCCTCTAACTCCTTCAAAAATTAGAATCCTGAGGTCCCCCCTCTGCCTCGGCCACCCTAAGTCCTTAAATCCCACCTCTCTCCAAATAATCAAATGAGACAATATTTGTAGAATGTGCCTGGCACACAGTGTTTAATAAATGTTTATTCTCTTTCCTCTACTCTTCAAGGCCTAGCTCAACAGACACTCTTCCAGGAAGACTTCCCTGATTCCCACCATCCTTCAAATAGCTTTCACTCCAGAGGATGGGGAGTCTCCCAAGATAAGCCTCCCCTAGGAAGGTAGGGAGCTGAGCTAGACTTGAAAGAGATCCAAGGATTTCCAGAGGGGAGAGGGCATTCTAGGCCAGGAGAGAACAGGGAAGTTCAAAGTCAAGAAGGAAGGAGGAGAACAAAAGCCGGTGTGAGTCTCTTACACCCGTGGGTGGCACATTCCCACCTGAGGCTTTCCCCAGGTTAGGACACCAGCTCCAAGGTCAGGGAGCCTCCATCTCCCCCTCCCCTGCATTGGGGCTTTGCACTAACTGCACCTCACATTTAGACAGTATTTTAAGGTTTGCAAAGGATCCTACACAAAAACCTTGTGGGATGAGGGCTGTCAACTATGCTCATTTTTATAGAACAGCCTTTGCCTGGGCAAAAGTTAGTTCCATTTTACAGATAAGGAAATTGAGCCCCTAAAGAAAAGTGATTTTACCAAATATTGTTGAGTAGTAAGTTGGTAGTAAAGACAGGCTTAGAACCGACTCCTCCTGCCTCCCCCCCAAAAAATAGAAACAAAAAAGTTTCCACATCTGTAACTTCTGGCTCATTGGGGGCCTGGCACTCTGGGGGCAAGTCTGGAGTCAAGATGTACACATGGCTGGTGAGAGAGGGAACAGAGAGTTTGGGAAAAGGGCACCCAACACGCTGACCTTACCTAGCCCTTGGCCTTCTTTGGTGAAGAAATCTTCCTGCTTAGAATGAGCAGAGCATCCTCCAGAATATAACCCTAAAACATTCTGGGACCCTAGCTTCCAACCACCCTTGGTCCCCCCCCCACCTTACCGTTTGGGGAGCTCCCCTCTGAACCCATGCTACCTACAAAGCCCAGCATGAACCCCAGATTCCCAGGGAGAGAGGTGACTTCATCCTTCCTAAGGTGGAGCCCATGAATTTCCTTGGGATTGGGACCCATAGGGAGCAGACTTGGAAAGCTCATTATTGCTGTACCTAACAGAAGTATTTCTCCAAATCTTGCCCATAAAGAGAATAAATGCTTGGTTGACTGATGTTATAAATTGTGCCACTTTGTGATAAAACTGAAGGGAGCCGGCCATTGCTAGAGCACCGGTAGGGACTCCTTCAAGAGAGAGAAGATGCTTTTCTTTAGGGAAATCTTCCCTGTAAATCTTGGCAACAGGACAGTGCTAGTCTCAGCATCTGTGTTCAAATTAGGTCTCAAGTTATTTCCTGCCTTTTGGAAACTGTGCCTCAGTTTCTTCATCATAAAATTGGGTTAATAATCCTTGCATTATCCATCCTGGACCTAACAGGGCTGTGGGGAAAGTGCTTTTTATAAAGTAAAACACAGAAGGGGAATAGACTTTTTATATAAAACCCAGATTTTCCACAGAAAAAGTTTGCTTTTGCTCAAAGTGGGAGTCACATGGCTGCCTAACCTAAAAATAGGCAGAGGAAGAAGCCTGGGAAGCAAAGCTTTACATGGTGGGCTAGGGAAGGCAGAGTTTATAGAAATCTAGGCTTCAGTTAGAACAGGGATGTCCATCAGCTTCTAGGTACCAGAGACTTTGGGACTAGAGGTCAAGACTTAGGGGTCTGCTCCCAGATTTATTGGGATTCCTCAAGTGGTCTTGAGCAAATCCCTAAGATAGATAGGGAAACTGAGGCTTAAATGAAGTGATTTGCCCAAGGTCATTGAGAGAATAGATAGCAGTGGGTATGGATGGTCTTGGATTTGAATTCATGCTTGGGCCCTGCTAGACCCTGACCAGACTGGAGTCAGAAGACCCAGTTCATCTTTTGCTGATGCTTATGACCTATGTGACCTTGGACAAGTGACTTCATTTCCGGAAGGCATGAGGCCTCTGGGAGTCTCTTCTGTCTCTGGAAGGGTCTGGATATCCACCATCCACAGGAGGGCCAGAAACACAGGGAACCCATCAAAGGCTGCTCAGCAGGAGCGCCCCGATTATTGAAATGGAAGACTCCCCTATGCCCACTAGGGTGGGGCCCCCACAGGGCAGGAAAGCTACAAGAGACTTCACAGATGAAGGTTTAATCCTCATATCACCCCTACTTGCCAGTGACCTTGGCCATGGGGTTACCAAAATCCAAACCAGCAACAAACTAGTCTTAACTAGACCCAGCTGCAGTAGCAACAGTCCCAGTGGGATCCCTAGGACCAGCTCGGGAAGGATTTGAAAAACCATCTCCAACACAGGATCTCCTTTAAAGCTCACAACAACCTAGGAAAGGAAATCCTATTCTTAGCCAGATTTTACAGACAAGAAAACTGAACTTGAGGGAGAAAACCCCACTTGCCCAAGAGCCCACAGCTAGTTCCTGATGGGGGAAGTCGATCCCAATCTTAGTTGTCTCTCCACTAGGTAAACTGGGAGCAAATTTCAAGGAGAAAAGAAGCCAAACTGGGCCAATATCAGACAGATACCAAAAAAAGAGAGACTCCATCACTTCCTTTGGGCATCAATTCATATCTCTCGGCCTCAGTTTCCCAATGTGTCAAATGAGGGAGCTGCACTGGATGATCATTAAAGGCTCTATGTCCTATAAGCCCATGTGGGACTCAGTATCCTCAGTCACACAGCAATAAATCTATTCTCACCATAATCCGATGCACAGAGAACAGAGAAATAAAGATTGGAAAAGCTACACTGAAACCAAGGTTACTGTCACTCTGGGGGCCAGTTTGACCTCAGAGTTCTGTCCCAGGCTCAAGAAGCCAGGATGGAGGACAGAAAGGCTGTTGGGCGGTCTTTTCCAAGTCCAAAGCTGTCAGCCCGGCCCCACCCTGATTCCCTAACCAGCTCTCCCCCCCCCCAAAAAAAACTCCATCCCACACCACCCCAAGCCACAGAGAGCTAGGGCAAGGCCAGGCAGAGGCAAAGGGGGGGGGGGGGGAGAGAAAGGCGGGAAGGGAAGGGAGAAGAGAAAGTTGAGACCAGTAGCCAAGCAGGGCAGGGCTGGGCTGGGCCAGGGCGGACTTGAGCTCTGAGAAGGAGGGGGGAGGGGGGGGGAAGTAGGCTGGCTCAGGGCAGCCCAGCCACCAATGGGAAGCCTTGGGCCTGATGTCACCATGCTAATCACAGCATGGTCCTCTAACAAAGGGAACAATAGGGCAGCCAGCCACCCAGGCCCCTCCGACAATAGAGCCGGCCTCGGCCTTCCAGCCGGGATAGGACGGAGACCACCCCTCCTTCTACCCCAGCAGGAACTGTCCAAAGCTAGGAGGGGGTGGGTGGGTGGGGGATGAAGGCAGCACACTCCAGAGATCCCCTAGCTTAGCAGATCAAAACGTTTGGGACCTCAGTACCACCCCAACTGGAATATTAAATAGGTGTGTAAGAGTAAAGATCTCTTCACAAATATCAGCGCGCGGCGCCCCCTCCCCCCCCACACAACACACCCCCTTCATTACGCCCGCAGCATCCCTGGCTGTAGAGAAATATGGGGTCTATGTGACTGATTCTTTGCAAAGCGGAAGATGACAACAACCCTCCTATTTCAATCACTATTTTTTGACAGAACCCAATGTCGGGGAGAGGGCGGCACGAGCAGGGGGTTCGTTGAAAAAGGCCTGAAACGGAACAAAACCTGCCTTTCCTCTCCCACTCATTCCCTGGGGGTCCCTTTCCCCAGATCACTAACAAGATCTCAAACTTTGGCCGGTCCCTTAGAGGCAAAGTCCCCGAGCTGGGACCACCCAGCCCCAGGAGACAGACAAAAGGTGGAAGGGAGCCAGGGCCAAGGACAGAAGGATGGGATGGGGAGGAGAAGGTCCCAGCTGTCGGAGACGGGGCGGGTGAGGGTCCCGGGAAGGAGGGGAAGGGTGGGACCCGACTGGCTGGGGGAAGAGGGATTTTTCCGAGTTAAACTCTCCAGGCACTGCACAAAGGGAACAAATGTGACCCAGATACAGAAAAGGGGCGGGGGATGCACATCTTTCTCAGAGAGCCTAGAGCTCACATCCTAAACCGGGGGTGCATTTCATGGCAAAGTAGCCATACGACGACCCCGAGCTCCACTGCTAGGGGCTGGCCGCGGGCCCCACCTAAGTGTTATGCTCCCCTGTCATTTCCAGCCCCCTGATTCTAAAGGGAGTGTCAGAGTGGCAGCACGCGGAACTTCCACGCTAGGGGCGTCTGAGCGACTTTGCTCAGTGTCACTTTCCCTAGAATGGGATCCCAGGTGCCGCGGGGGAAGGGGGATTGGGGAAGGGGACACAGACCAAGCCCAGGGAGGGAGTTTACCTTGTCGCCCCACGATCTCGGCGACGTGCTCAGAGCTGGGCACGGGGACACACTCGGTCATGTTGACACTCTTTTTCCGGCTGCCGATCACACTCATTTGCTCCGCCAGGATGGAGTGGTGGCTCAGGTGTGGGTGGTGGTGGAAGTTGCTGAACACATCTGGCGGGGACGTGGTGTTGGAGGCCGGGGGGCTCACGTCCGTGTCCAGCATCTGGAGGGCTCCCAGAACGCCCCCCGTCCCGATGGCCACCCCTCCTGGGGCGTCCAGCCCGGGCCCGGTGGCGGGGTCCAGGTCTTCCAGGGCGCCGTCGGCTGCTTCTTCTTCCTCTTCATCCTCCTCCTCCTCCTCCTCTTCCTCCTCGGCGCAGGCCTCGCCGTTCACCCCGCCTTCTTCCTCCTCTTCCTCTTCCTCGTCGTCCTCCTCTTCCTCCAACCCCAAGATGGAGAGCTGGTCCAGGGCGAACCTCAGGGCGGCGGCGGCCGCCTCCTCCTGCTCCGGCGGGGCTGCCCCCTCTGCGCCCTGGTCTGGGATTGGGGGCGGCGGGGGCGGCGGCGG
>JAJPUD010029681.1:0-13730 GCA_023553655.1 Myrmecobius fasciatus
CTATTGAAATAATTTATTTCCTCTTCTGTTAATCTGGGCAATCTATATTTTTGTAGATATTGCTCCATTTCATTTAGATTACCAAATTTTTGGCATATAGTTGGGCAAAATAACTCCTAATTATTGCTCTAATTTCAGCTTCATTGGTGGAAAGTTCTTCCTTTTCATTTTTGAGACTAACAATTTGATTTTCTTCTTTCCTTTTATTTAATCAAATTAACTGAAGCTTTATTTTGTTGATTTTTTTTATAAAACCAACTCAGTTTTATTTATTGATTCAACAATTTTCCTTTTTTCAATTTTATTAATCTCCCTTTTTATTTTCAGAATTTCCAATTTGGTATTTATTTGAGGGTTTTTAATTTGTTCTTTTTGTAGCTTTTTTAGTTGAAAACCCAATTCATTGACCTTCTTTTTCTCTATTTTATGCAAGTAATCATCTAGAGATTTACAATTTCCCCTTATAACCACTTTGGCTGCAACCCACAAATTTTGGTATGTTGTCTCATTTTTGTCATTCTCTTGGATACAATTATTGATTGTGTCCATGATTGGCTGTTTAATTCATTCATTTTTTTAGGATTAGATTATTTAATTTCCAATTAACTTTTGGTCCATTTGCTCCTGGCCTTATATAGCATTGATTTTTATTGCATCATGATCTGAAAAAAATGCATTTTCTATTTCTATCTTTCTGCATTTGATTTTGAGGTTTTTATGTCTTAACACATCTTCAATTTTTGTATAAATTCATTAACCCTTGAGAAAAAAGTAACCTTCTTTCTGTCTCCATTCAATTTTCTCCAAAGATCTATCATATCTAAATTTTCTAACACTTTGTTTAGCTCCTTAGTTTCTTTCTTATTTATTTATTTAGTTAGTTTTGAAAATTCTTTTTTTTATTAAAAACTTTTATTTACAAAACATATGAGTGTTTTTTTCTACATTGACCTTTGCAAAACTTTTTTTTTGTTCCAAGCTTTTCCCCTCCTTTGCCCCACTCCCCACCCCTAGATGACAGGTAATCTACTACATGCTAAATATGTTAAATTATATGACAAATGCAATATATGTATACATATCTATACAGTTATCTTACTGTACAAGAAACATCAGATCTAGAAAGAAAGAAAAAAAAACAACCTAAGAAGGAAAACAAAATGCAGGTAAATATTCACAGAAAGCGTTAAAATGCTGTGTTGTGGTTCACATTCAGTTCCCTCAGGCCTCTCTCTGGATGTATATGACTATCTTCATTGCTGAACAATAGGAACTAGTTTTAATCACATCATTGTTGAAGAGAACCATGGCCATCAGAATTGATCATCGTATAGTCTTGTTGTTGTGTATAATGTTCTCCTGGTTCTGCTGATTTCATTCAGCATCAGTTCATGCAAGTCTCTCCAGGCCTCTCTGAAATCATCCTGCTGGTCGTTTTTTACAGAACAATATTCCATAACATTCATATACCATAATTTATTCAGCCATTCTCCAATTGATGAGCATCCTTTCAGTTTCCAGTTTCTTGCCACTACAAAAAGTGCTGCCACAAACATTTTTGCATATATGGGTTCCTTTCCCTCCTTTAAGATCTCTTTGGGATATAGGCCCAGTAGAAACGCTGCCGGGTCAAATGGTATGCACAGTTTGATAACTTTTTTATTTTGGGGTGGGATTTATATAGTTCTGACAGAGCAAGGTTGAAATCCCTCACTAGTATAGTTTTGCTATCTGTTTCTTTGTACATCTATCTTAACTTTTCCTCTAGGAATTTGGATGATGTACCACTTGGTGAATATATGTTTAGTATTGATATTGCTTCATTATCTATGATACCCTTTAGTAAAATACAGTTTCTTTCCTCATCTCCTTTAATTAGATTTATCTTTGCTTTTACTTGATCTGAGATCAGGATTGCTACCCCTGCTTTTTTTACTTCACCTGAAGCATGATAGATTCTGCTCCAGGCCTTTACCTTCACTCTGTATGAATCACTATGCTTTATATGTGTTTCTTGTAAACAACATATTGTAGGATTCTGTCTTTTAATTCAGTCTGCTATCTTCTTCAGTTTTATGGGAGAGTTCATCCCATTCACATTCACAGTTAAAATTACTAACTCTATTTCCTGCTATCTTGTTTTCTACAAGTTACACTTTTCTCTTTTCTTTCCCCCCTTCCTTCCTCCCCAATATTTTGCTTCTGACTACTACTTCTCTTAAGCTGCTCTTCCCTTTTCCAGTCCTTTTCTCTTTCTTATACCTTTCCCCTTCTACTTCTGTTCTCCCTTCTCTTAGCCTTCCTTCTTCCTTTTCTCTGTCCCTTCCTACTTCCCTATAAGCTGAGACTAGCTTTTCTCTGAAGCTAAATGTGTCTGATATCCTCTCTTAGAGCCAAATATGATGAGAGTAAGATTCACACAATGCTCACCCCCCTTCCTTCTTTCCCTCAAGTATAATAGGTTTTTTTTGTTCTTCACAAGATGTAATTTCCCTTGTTTTACTTCCTTTTTCTTCTTGTTCCTGTACAATCCCTTTTCCACCTTTAGTTTCTTTTTCACATTATCATAATAAAATTTTTCTTGGCAATCTCCAATTGTATTTTTAAACCCAACATATCCAAAACCAAAATCATTATTTTTTACTTTCAAGACCTCTCTAGTTCTCATTTTCCTAATACTATGGAGTCCACCAAATTCCACTTAGTCATTAAAGCTTGTAATATAAGTGCCATCCTTGCCCTAATCTAATCAATAACCATGTTCTGTAGATTGTACCCTCAATATAGTGTACTCTCCAGGCATGGAAGTATCTTTGTCTTTTTACTTAACTAATTTTTTCTTTAAAAGTAAGTTGATTTTAAGTAATTCTCTATGTAACTTTTCCTAGATACAAAACTAGTGAACTTTGCTTAGAAACCAATACCATAGTGAATGCAGAAGGTACTCTGATGCCTTACTTGATGCAAATATGTTATCTATCTGAGAGTCAGATATTAAAAAACATGTCCCAATGATGCTATGATAACAATAACAAATAATAAAGTCACTCATACATACATATATACATAAAGAGATGGATAAATATAGTCTACTGATTTCTTTATTGATACCCCAGAGGTCCTTGGTTTATGTACCTTTTATTTAGTGAAGAAATTTAAGCTTAGAAAGATTAATGACTTGCCTAGAGTAAGAAAAAAAGTGATTACTGAAGCAGGATCTTACCCTGGTAAGATCCATTTCATTTCTAAATGAAAATGACTTTGAGTTTTCCAGTAAGTTAGTAAGTCAATAATCTTTTTTCAAGTGTTTACTTTGTGCACTTAGAAAAATATTAGGAAATAGTCTAAACTCTTGGGATATAAAGAAAGGGGGATCACAATGCAGTGATGGAGATTTCCTGGAAACATACTTGATGAAATTAAGGAAATACAGGCAGAAAATAAAGAAAATAGCCATTGAATAAAGTGCAGATTCCTAAGATGGAGTTATTATGTGTATGAAGGACCAAGGAAGTCAGGGTTACTGGATTATATAGTATATGAAGGAGAATGATGTATAAGAAAACTGGTGGGTAAGAATGGACCTCATTATTGAAGTCTTTAAATGGTGAACAGAGGATTTTCTTTTTTGATCCTGGAGGTAATAAGGTGTTACTGGAGTTTTTTGAAACAATGGTTCAAACTGATCTTTAGGAAGTTCATTTTGGTAGTTGAGAGGAGAATGGACAGGATTGGGAAGCAATCTGAAGCAAAAGAACAAAAAATCAAGTTATTGCAATAGATCATGGATGAAGTGATGAGGTTTTGCATAAAGGCAATAACAATGTCAAAAGCGTTTTGGGTGTATAAGCAAGAGATATAATGAGGGTATAACTCGTTGGACTTGACTACTGATTAGATTAAGACAAAGATGATATCTATATCATAAGTCTTAATGACAAAGAGAATGCTGGTGGTACCAATGGTATTAGGAAAATTAGAAAGAGAGAGAACTTGTGAGTAAAAATAATTATTTCATTTTTGGACATGTTGAATTTAGGATTTGTTGCAAGAAATACATTTTGAGATACCCAAGAGGCAGTTCAAAATGCTAGAATGGAGTTCAGGAGAAAGGTATAAATACATTTGAGAATTGTAGGCATACAGATGGTTATTTACTCTGTGAGGTCTGAGATCGCCATATAAAATAGTATATGGGAAGAAAGAGTAGGACCTAGGGCAGAACCTTAGTACTACCTACTAAGTAGTTACAACTTGGATAAAGATTCATCAAAAAACTGAGTGAATGGAGAAAAAGAGCCAAGAGAAAGCAGTATATGAAAACTTAGAGACAAGAGAGTCAAGAAATGGGAGAAAGACGGGTCAAAGGCTATAAAAAAATCAAGAATTCAAAAAAAAGCCATAATCTGATGTCAGGTACCATAATCTGATGATCATTGGTACCTTCTGAAAGAGGAGTTTGTTGAATAATGAAGTTGAAAATAGAGTTGAGTTTAAGTTTTCATGAGTATAAATTATTAAGATAATAAGGGAAATGGAAGCACCTGTCATAGACATACACAGTTAGTGTATTTAAAAACCAGTACCAATGAAGCGGTTTTGCTATTTTACATGTTCTATTTACTTGCAAATATTTCTCAAAATTCATAATTGGAAAAAAACCCTACAAAAAAATCCAATTCAAACCAAAACAAAATGTTCATTCAAGAAAAGTGGATTTTGCTTTTTCTATACTAGAGCTCTATAGACCTGTCTTGCATATAGATTACTTCTTTACTTTTAAAAATGTTTCTCAAATTTACTTTATTATACTGATAATATCTTTAAGGTCAACCTCAAATCTTTCTTTTGGAAACAGCTGTTGGGAAAAAATGAAACTGTATATTTTAAGGGAAACTCTCCAACATAAAGTTCTCTATGGAGCTCAATTAATCTGTAAACCATTAAGTAAATGAAATCTAAAAATGTTTCCTTGTTCGTCTGAAGTATTGATACATTACAACAGTCTGGTCATGCTCTGGGCCATTAGAAATAATAGAGTTAAAGTGCCCACACAGTCATTATTTTCAGGGAACTCAATCCTGTGCCTTACTCTTCTCAATTGCAGGAAGGAAAACTGTGTCCATCATTTTAAAAAATAACCTTTATTTCTGGAAGATTTTCTAGACCAAAGGGTTGGGTTTATCTCACTCCCTACCCATTCTCATATCTGACTTGCATTTCATAGCCTAATCCAAGAAAGACACTCCCACAGAGAGGGGCTACCCTCAGGGAATAATAAATGAAAAGTCTATCTTCAGAAATATTTTTTTTCCCTGTGAGGTCTCTGAGGGATTAGATTCAATTCAATATTATTGTATCATGTGTTAAATGGTAACCCTGTGGGACATAGATTAAATGAGATAATAATAATAATAATAAACACCTAACATTTATACGGCACCTACCTTATGCCAGCAAGCTATATTAAACACTTTCTAAATATCTCAATTGATTTTCAGAGCAATTCCAGGAGGAAGATATTGTTGTTATTACCATTTTTCAGTTGAGAAAACTGAGATAAACAGAGATTAAAGGACTTCTAGTTTACACAGCTAGTAGTTATCCAAGGCCAAATGTGAATGTAGGTCTTCCTGAGTTTATCCCTTTCCTTCCAAAAGAAAGAAAAAATCCCTGCCTTGTAGATTTACAATGAAATATGTAGGTTAGGGTAGGTAACTTGGTGTAATAGTGAATAGAATACTAGGCAAAATCAGAAAGTACTAAATTAAAATCCTACCTTACACACTGACTTTTGACCGTTCAAGACACCTATCATAATCTGTTCATCTGTAGGAAACAGGGATACTGCCTATCTCACATAGATGGTATGAGACTTAGATGAAAGAATATATGTAAATTGCTTTAAAATCTTGGTTGTTATTATACCCAGGGTATAAAGAACGGTCAAATTTACTGTTTAAAAATATCATAAGGTAGTAGAATTTGGAATTAGAATATGTAATAGAATATGTGAAGTTGAGAGAAGAACTTGGGAAAGAACCAAACAAAAAGCCTTGTGAGAATTGAAGTGCTATTTCCCACTGAAGGATCTATTACTTGGCTGCAAGCCATGAGAAAATGTTTATCATGACTACAGCAAAAGTTAAAAAGGAGGAAGGTTACTCTCTTGGCAGGATATATGAGTAGATGGCCTAGTGGATTTGAAGTGGAGAGCCCCTTAAATAAACTTTGAAATACTAAAGAGTAGGTCAGTGATGTCAACTTCAAATAGAGGGTCACAAATCTGTATGTAAGTATTACTAGGGACTGCATATTGATTTAGTTTTAAAATGCAGTTAATATCTTTGTTTCATTGTATTTTTATTTATTTTGGTAGCTATTTTCCAATTATATT
The DNA here is from genome assembly GCA_023553655.1 of Myrmecobius fasciatus. Classification (NCBI taxonomy): domain Eukaryota; kingdom Metazoa; phylum Chordata; class Mammalia; order Dasyuromorphia; family Myrmecobiidae; genus Myrmecobius; species Myrmecobius fasciatus. The sequence goes on from JAJPUD010029681.1 coordinate 6,398, forward strand.
TTTTATCAGTTCTGGCTGCCCTTGGATATGTTGTTGACCATATTTTTGACACCACTGCACTAGCTGATTTTGCACTTACTAATCAAGATAGCTCAATCGTAGGGTAAAATCTCATAAACTGACAGTCAAGAGTCTCCTCTTAGTCTTTAAAAAATATTTATTGTACCAATTAAATGTAAAGAAAATTTTCAACTTTCACTTTTTTATACTTTTTTTAATTAAAGCTTTTTAATTTATAAAACATATGCATGGGCAACTTTTCAACATTGACATTTCCAAAACTTTCTGTTCCAAATTATCCTCTTCTTCCACCGCACCCTCTCCTCTAAATGGCAGATAGTCCAATACATGTTAAATATGTTAAAATATATGTTAAATCCAATACATGTGTACATATTTATACAGTTCTCTTGCTGAACAAGAAGAATTGGATCAATAAGGAAAAAAAACTGAGAAAGAAAACAAAATGCAAGCAAACAACAACAGAGAGAGTGAGAATGCTATGTTCCACGCTCAGTTCCCATAGTCCTCTCTCTGGGTGTAGATGGCTCTCTTCATCACTGAACAATTGTATTTGGTTTGAATCATATCATTGTTGAAGAGAGCCATGCCCATCAGAATTGATCATTATATAGTCTTGGTGCTGTGTATAATGATCTCCTGGTTCTACTCATTCCACTTAACATCAGTTCATGTAAATCTCTCCAGCCCTCTCTGAAATCATCCTGTTGGTCGTTTCTTACAGAACAATCATATTCCATAACATTCATATACCATAATTTATTCATCCATTCTCCAGGTGATGGGCATCCATTCAGTTTCCAGTTTCTTGCCACTACAAAAAGGGCTGCCACAAACATTTTGCACATGTGGGTGCCTTTCCTTCCTTTAAGATATCTTTGGGATATAAGCCAAGTAGAAAAACACTGCTGGGTCACAGTTTGCACAGTTTGATAACGTTTTGAGCATAGTTCCAAATTGCTCTCCAGAATGGATGGATCCATTCACAGTTTCACCAACAATTCAACATTCACTTTTATAGTATTTTGTGTTCCATATTTTTCTCTCCCTGCCTCCTGACCTCCCCAAGATGGCAAGCTATTGTCTATAGTTATATAAAAATATTCTAAATCACTATTGATTAGAAAAATGCAAATAAAAAAAAACCTCTGAGGTACCAGGTATTCCCACCTATTAAATTGGCTAATATGACAGAAAAGGAAAATGATATATGGTATCATCAGGTTGTTTGCTGCCATTGAGAAGAAGGAAGGGAGGGAGAGGGGACAAAAAAGTGCAAATAAAAATCTTATAAAAGTAAATATTGAAAACTATATGTAATAATTAACATGTAGTAGACTTCCTGCCATTTAGGGGAGGGAAAGGGGTTGGGGTGGAAAATTTGTAATAGAAAGCTTTGCAAGGGTCATTGTTGAAAAATTACCTATACATATGTTTTGCAAATAAAAAGCTTTAAAAAAAATTAAGCATCCTTAAGGGGAAAAAGTTTGCTAGCTGAGTTTTATAATTATTTTAATCTTCTTGGACTCAAAAGATTAGAATAGGAAATTTCTTTTTAATTAAGAATAAACAACAAATTTCAATAAAAAAAGAAAACCATATGTAAATGGAAAATACTATTAAGGAAAAACAAAAACCAAAAAAGCAAGTAATTTGATGTAGATTAAACATGTGCAACCATATTATTTTATTCACCATCAGATCATGTAAGTCTTTACAAGTTTTTTTTTTTAAAATCTGCCTGTTAATCATTCCTTGTTGAACAAGAGTATCTCATTATATTCATATATCACAACTTGTTCAGCTATTCCTCAATTGATGGACATACCTTCAATTTCTGGAATTTTGCCATCCTGAAAAGAGATAATACATTTACTTTCATAAATGAAAGTTCTTTCCTCTTTTTTTATGAAGTTTGGAATATGTACATGGTAGTGATATTGTTGGATCAAAGGGTAGACACAGTTTTATAACCCTTTATATAGTTCCAAATTGCTTTCCAGAAAGATTGGATTTTCACAGCTCCACCAACAGTATATAAGTGTGCCAGTTTTCCCAAATCTCCTCCAAAATTTTTGTGGTTATATTGGCAAATCTGATGGGTGGGAGATGGTATCTCAGTATTGTTTTTAATGTGCATTTCTCTAATCATTATTGACTAAGATCATTTTTTCATATGACTATAATTTTTATTTCTTAATCTGAAAACTGCCTAGTTATATGATTTAACCATTTATCAATTAGGGAATCACTTATTCTTATAAATTTTTCTTGAGTTCTCTCTAGAAATGAGGCCTTTATCAGAAAAACTGGCAAAAAGAAACATTGTTTCCCAATTTCCTCTTTTTTCTAATCTTGGTTGCATTGGATTTATTTATGCAAATAAATTTTAATTTAATATATTTTTACAAAGCCTTCATAAGCCAACCCCTTAGTAGGTTTATATTCTTCTTATGCTTTATTTCCCTTCATTCACTCTTCAATATTGTGAGATTGACATGCTGCTTATTTGAGAAAGAAGATACTTCATCTCCTAGTTATGGGTGTTTTCTCTGGCTGTCCCATACAACAGGGATGCTCTCCTTCCTCTTTTCTGGTTACTAGCTTCCATCTAAAATCTCACTTTCTACATGAAGCTTTTCTCAATACCTTTTAATTCTTGTACCTTTCCTCTCTTAATTACTTTCTATTTATCTTGTACATAATTAATTTGTACATATTTTTTGCTTGTTGTTCCTCCCCAATAAGAAAGTAAATTCCCTGAGAACAGGGACTGTCCTCTTTTTATCCTCAGTGCTTAGAATAGTGACAAAGAAACATTTAAAAAATGCTTATTTGACTGAGTTGACATGAGTAACACTTTGTGATAATGTGATTGACTAATCTTTTGGTTTTGAGCTTTCTATGACTTGTCAGGTGCCTTACATCATAGCAGATTCATTATGATATGAGATACTACAATACAGTAGAGCAGATAATAGTCTAAGGAGATAGAAGATCACTAGTTGTGAAATCTTGCAAAAATCATGTAATCTATCTGAGACTAAGTATTCTTTATTTAAACAAAATGCCTTTACTTCTTCATTGGGGTTTTTGTAAACAGTAGATGAAATAATGGCACAATACACTTGTAGCCATACAGTAATATATAGTTGTAAGCTATTATTATTTTGCTTCAGAAAAGGGAAAAAACTAGATAGAGAAGCAAGGAGTTGGAATATTGGGATGTCAGTTTGTCTAGAACAAACAAGAATATACAAAGATGTTCTTGAATGATAGTTCTGAAACACCACTACTTAAAAGAGAAATCATAGTCTTCAAATGTGCTTATCAGTGTTCAATGTGTCAGATTCTGTTTTATTAGCACTTTTTTTGCATCAACTGCATCTGGTATGGTAAAAACTGCAAAGAGGACAGTCTAAGAACTTACTGTATATGAATAAGTGTGAATGCTAATGTGCATCCCCAAACCTAATACTTTCAAGTACAGGCAGAGGTTTTAAAAATGTACTTGCCAAGTCAAGATGGTGGATACAAGTAGTGGCTCTTGAACTCTACCCAATTCCCCTCCAACAACATTGAAATATTACCCCAAATCAAATTTCTAGAGTAGCAGATCCTACAAAAGGTCTGGATGAAACAAATTTCCAGTCCAAGACAATTTTTCAACAAGAAAGGTATTTCACACCATCATAGTAGCCAGGCTACGATTAGAGTATGTGCTTAAACTAGCAATGCCAGCAGCAGGCCTTGGCAACATTGGCAGCAGCAGCAATTATGGGAGCTCTTAGCCTATACATAGTAAGGGGATTGAACAACTAGTCAGAGAGAGATTACATGGGACCCTGTAGTGACTCTGGGTACAGGACTCTGTTGCATTACCCATATTCAGTTCTAAGTCTCAGTTCTAGGGCAAAGAACATTAGCTCTTGCAGATCAAGAAGAAAAGGGGCCCTAATGACAGTTTTAAGTTCAAAATAAACATTATTATCCCTGCAGGGAAGCAAGGGATTTGGTTCATGGTTAATTCACATCATGGTTTGAGGATGGAAAAGAATGTTTGTGGGCTCTCACAAAGGAAAAGGCACCCTGTGTCAATTTGAAGTACAAGAGAACGACTTATAAGTGCAGGGGCATAAGGTCATTTTTGCAGAAGGAACAGAATATAGGCTCAGAGCCCATACCTCTTTTAAAACCATATTACCTTCATGAAGGATTCTGGGGAGATGGTAAGTCAGTAAATTTGAAACTCTATAGATTTCCCTTACAAACAGAACAAATTTGTGCCTCAGGGTGAACATAGACTAGTAAGAAAAACCCAGAAGATTTGGGGGCAGAAGAGGGGTTCTCTTGGGACAACCCAAAAAGACCCTAAGAAAGCCCTTATGGTGGGGATTAACCAGTGTGTAGTACAAACACCTCTAGGTTAGCACCCCTAGTGCTAGCTGGGTTCTGCTAGATCCTCCACCAGAAAAACAGGAACTTTCACCTCTAGGACAGGTTGGGGAGTTCGAACCCATTACAGTTGATTAAGAATGTCAGACCCAGGTGTTTTGCTGAGTACTGGCCCTGAGTGAGAAGGCTCTAACATACCCAGTGAAAGCAGAAGCAGTGGGAAAGGGATGCTGCTGGGTGTGGGCACTTGCAGGAGGGTGGAGCTCTTGGTGTGAGGTTCTAGGTTAGAGGGGAGAGATGAAATAAAACTAGAAGCACTATCCATCTGCTCCACAATTAGAGATGCTTACAATAATATTTCTCACTAAAAAAATGACAAAGAAGAATGAATCCAACCATAGAAACTTACTATGGGAAGAGAGAAGAGCAAATTCATCTTCAGAGTGGGACACTGAGGTTAAAAAAAAGCATCTTCTACCTCAAAGAGTAAAGGTAAATGGCTCTGTGACCAAAGAGAATTTATAGAACTAAGAAAAGAATTTAAAAATCAAATGAGAATATTGAGGAAAAACTTAAAAAAATAAAAACCATCCAAGAAAAACAAGAATATTATGGAAAGCAAAAGTTAACCAACTAGAAAACCAAATTAGAAAAAAACAGTCTTAAAGTAAAGAATAAATCTTTGAAAAATGGAATTGGGCAAAGGAGGTCAATAAAGCTATGAGACCAGTAAATAAAAAACAGAATATAAAAAATGAAAAAAATAGAACAGATGGTAAAACATAAGAAAAACAGATCTGGATAGATCAAGGAGAGAAAATAGAATAATTGGACTACCAAAAAGCTGTGAGTAAAAAATGAACAAGCAAAAACAAAACAAAATCTTGAAACAATAATGCAAGAAATAATCCAAGAAAATTGTCCCGGGGTGAAGGAAAATTTGGAGAAAGTAGAAACACAAAAAAAAATCCACTCATTACTACCTCAAAAGGATTCTTTGCGGAAAACACATATGAATGTTATTGTCAAAATTTAAAACTCTCGGGGCGGAGCCAAGATGGCAGAGGGAAAACATGACTCTGTGTCCTCCTCCCATCTTCTCTCAAACCAACAATAATATAAGCCTCTGAACTGATCTTCAAGTCAATGAATCCAGAAATATTTGGACACTGATTTCTGAAGAACTTCAAATCAGGTTTATTTAACTCAGACAGAGGGATAAACAGTAGACTTGGTGTAGGTCGGAAGTGAGGGTGGGACTCAGCTCACTGTGGCAGAAACTCCAAACTCCAAACACCTGGAGTTTATCTGAGGCACTCAGGATACTCTGCCCTGGTTGAAGGCAGGTGTTCTGGCAGACTTGCCTTGTTTAAGGAGTAATTTGGACTTAGTCCTAGCCCCCACCAGCTCAGCACCTTAAGTTAATTCACCGATTTGCCCCAGGCAAAGAACTTCAGCCACCATTTTTTCCAAGCCTTAAAGAGACATCCACACTGTCTAAAAAATGAGGAAGCAAAAGAGAACTCGCAGCATAGACAGCTTTTATCAAGAGAAAGAAGGGATGACCCCAGATCCTGGGGTTCCTTTAGACAAAACTCCAGAGGATGTTATTAAAGACCATGACTGGTCCCCTTTTCAAAATGCCTTTCTGGAAGATTGCATAAAGAACCTCATAAGAGAGCTGGAGGATAAATGGGACAATAAATTGAAATCAGTGTAAGAAGGATACAATATCTTGCAAGAAGGATATGATGCCCTGCAAAAGAGATATGAAAAAGACACCAATTTATTGAAAAATAAAATTAGTGAAGTGGAAAAAGACAATAATGCACTGAAAAATAAAATTAGTGAAGTGGAAAAAGACAATGATGCACTGAAAAGTAAAATTAGTGAAGTACAAAAAGAGTGCAATGAAAAAAAGCAGGGGTAGCAATCCTGATCTCAGACCAAGTAAAAGCAAAGATAGACTTAATTAAAAGAGACAAAGGAAATTATATCTTCCTAAAGGGTACCATAAATGATGAAGCAATATCAATACTAAACATATATGCACCAAGTGGTATAGCATGGAAATTCCTAGAGGAAAACTTCAGAGAGATGCAGGAAGAAATAGACAGCAAAACTATAATAGTGGGGGATCTCAAGCTCCCTCTCTCAGAACTTGATAAATCAAACCACAAAATAAATAAGAAAGAAGTTAAGGAGGTAAACAAAATGTTAGAAAAGTTAGGTATGATAGCTCTTTGGAGGAAATTAAATGGAGACAGAAAGGAGTTTACTTTTTTCTCAGCAGTCTATGGAACTTATACAAAAATTGACCATGTGTTAGGACACAAAAAACTCAAAATCAAATGCAGGAAGGCAGAAATAATAAATGCATTTTTTTCAGATCACGAGGGAATAAAAATCACCTGCAATATAAGGCCAGGAGAAAATAGACCAAAAAGCAATTGGAAACTAAATAATTTTATCCTAAAGAATGAATGGGTGAAACAGCAAATTACAGACACAATTACTAATTTCATTCAATAATGAGACCACATACCAAAATTTGTGGGATACAGCCAAAGCAGTAATAAGGGGAAATTTTATATCTCTAGATGCTTATTTGCATAAAATAGAAAAAGAGAAAATCAATGAATTGGGCTTGCAACTAAAAAAGCTAGAGAAAGAACAAATTAAAAACCCCCAATCAAATACCAAACTTGAAATCCTAAAAATAAAAGGAGAGATTAGTAAAATTGAAAGTAAAAAAACTATTGAATTGATAAATAAAACTAAAAGTTGGTTTTATGAAAAAACCAACAAAATAGATAAACCTCTAGTTAATTTAATTAGAAAAAGGAAAGAGGAAAATCAAATTGTTAGTCTCAAAAATGAAAAGGGAGAACTTTCCACCAATGAAGAGGAAATTAGA
>JAJPUD010029682.1:971-13730 GCA_023553655.1 Myrmecobius fasciatus
TCCTTCCTTCCTTCCTTCCTTCCTTCCTTCCTTCCTTCCTTCCTTTCTTCCTTCCTTCCTTCTTTTCTCATCTTTTCTTCCTTCTCATTCTTTTTTTCTCCTCCTCTTCCTGTGTCAGAAGGATTGTATAATAAAAATTCTGAAAGCATTTCAATGGTAGAACATTCCCTCAAAAATCCTTAGTACCAGAACACAACAGGGAGGGTATGTGATAGACTAGGAATTCTTTTCATCTATTTCAGCATTTTTTCAGCTATTCTGGAAATGATCAATGTGAAAATCACTTTTGTTTGTTTTGTTTGTAACAGCACTTTTATTTTTATTTTTCATTTGGGGATGGCGTTAACAAGGGCAGAAAAGTAGATTTTTGTTCTTTGAAAAAATAAAATTAATTTTAAAAGGACAAAAACAAATAAAATGAGATTTGGAACAAAAAAGGAAAGCAAAAGTTAATTAAAACTACATAAATATACATGTGGTTATTGTTGTCCATTAGCTATGCTTAACTCTTCATGACCAAGTGGTTTACCATTCCCTTTTCTGGTTCATTTAATGAATAAGGAAATTGAGGCAAACAGGTTATAACTAGCGTCTGAGGCTGAATTTGAACTTAGGTTCTTCTGGATACAAGATGGCACTCTGCCCAATGCATCACCTAGTCCATCTAAAATTTGCAGAATAGCCAATTGATATAGTCCTGATTCTTTCCAGTGAGTTCTACCTTTATGTATACCAAGATGATACAGTTTTGGATTGTTCTCTCACATTTGAATCAAAGGCCCTTTGATAAACATGGGTAGAGCTTTCCCTCTAGGGATTATTCTACATGTGAATTCTAATTCCATAGGGGAGGGGGAATAAACTTACGCGAAGATCTTAAGGTGAGGGGAAAGGCCCCAATTATAAATATAGGTATATATAAATGTGTGAATATGGGCATGTATTCCCTAGCAAGCACTCTCAATTCATTTGCATTCCCCAGAGGAAGGATGGCAATTGCAGTTACAAATTTTTGAGAGGCCAATATATCTTTATATAGAGAATCATGACATATGAGGGGGAAAAGGGGGTGTAATCATCTATAACAACCTATACATGAAAGAAAGACCTACTACAATATACCCAAAAGGTCACATTATACAAGTGGTCATAGAAACCATAACTAATTCATATGAAACATCCATCAAGTCCCAGAAATTAAGCAGTCAGCACATATTTATTTGCATTGAATATTTACAACTAGTAAATATGATTACTAATTTACCATATGTGTGAATAATACTATTTAGTATTAGTATTTAGTATTGCTCACACAGGTTTCATTTTTTAATTCCCCATTGTTGAATTGACGTAAGATTTGCACAATGAAGGTAAGGAAGTTACTACAGGGGAACATTGTCAGTTGAATGTGTGAAAGAGTAATTATTCTGAAAGCTAGAGTAAATGCAAAGAAAAACACCTGCCTAAGCAATCACGTTATAAGTGTTTTAAGAGTTTTTAAATGTTCATAAGCAGATTTCACCCAACATGATTTCTGTTAAGGACCATGCCTAAGTGGGAAACCCAGAAAGCCTGCAACTGCTTCTCAGTCTCCCTGTATCGTTATCATCCTCTCACATGAAGGGATCTATTCTGTGGGTCAGAATTAGATCCCCAGCAGCCACTACCAGGTGGCTCCCATGACTAGCTTCTCCACTTCAAATAAACCAATCTATCTGCTACCTTGTACAATTTGCCAGTTCTTCCCTCTGTATCTTTGCCTATGCCAGTCCCACACAGAAGAGCTCCATACTTAACAATGAATATGTCTGTTCATTGTTGCTGTTGTTGTCATTTTCAGTCATGTCCAGCTCTCCATGACGTCATTTGGGTTTTCTTAGCAAAGCTCCCGGAGCGGTTAGCTAACTTCCTTCTCCAGCTCATTTTACAGATGATGAAACTAAGGCAGGGAAACTCATAGGGTGTGAAAAGAGCTCCAGTTTATTAAGTTGTAATCTTGTTGATATACAGTTTTGCAATCGTGATCAGTGCATGAACAGTAGGCAATACCCAATCACCATTTAGAAAAGCAGCTTGTAGGTATTGCATATGCATGGGATCTGCCAAAGGGAGGAGAGTTGGCCCAGCCACATCAGCAACCAGCTCTCAGGCAAGAGGCCCTGTCAAGGCATCCCTGCTCACCAGCAACTAGCTGTGACCCTCAGGCTCAACCCATTCCCATGCTGGGCACCAGTACTCCTTGCTCAACAAGGGCGTTTCTGCCTGTTACATTTTCGTCTGGGTGTTCCAGCACTCAGTGTAGGGCCTGGCTAATACTAGGCCTGAAATGACTGCTTTTTCATCAATTAATTGCCATTGAAAGCTTCCTATTAATCATAAGGGCGCCATCCTGTGGCCAGCTCAGATAGTACACATTTGGTAGGCCATCTGGTTTTCTTCCATGGAAGCAGAGACAGCACGGAGCGGATTTCAGTCCAGGACAGACCTGTTGCCCATCCACAAGAGCAAATCTCAGAAGAAATAAATGCAAGGAAAAGAGCTGATCATTTTCATAAGTACTCATACTGGATTAAATGAGGCGACTGCTGGAGTCAGTGTATTTAGTCCAACTGAGATTTGAATCTTGCTCCTCTCCCTCCAATAGCAGTGTTCTGAAAAATGGTCCGTGTTCTCCGTCTCTGTCCCAGCTCTCCATCCTATACAAAGCTGCTCCTCTTCCTTTTCAGTCTGGGCCAAACTGTTCCTATGTGCAGTCTTCACCTCCTGCCTCATTTCCTTCTCTCTCAGTCATCCCTTAGGGGCTTCATTGTGACTCAATGGGTCTCCTAGGAACAGACTTAGCCCTAGAGGAAACACTAGAGGCCATGAGTCCAAATCCTGCATTGGACAGAGACCAAGGGAGATGCAGAGATTTGCCTGAGATAATGAAGCTGGGAAAAGTCTGAGGAAGAATTGGAACCCAAGTCTTCCTGACTCCAAGGGTAGGTTGTGTCCATGAGATCCTGCTTTCTCAGAGAGAGGAGAGATAGAGACAGAGAGAGGACAGAGAAAAATAGAGAGGAAAGAGAGACAGAGACAGAGATTCAGAAACAGAGACAGAGAGAGACACACAGAAAGAGAGAAACAGATACACAGAGATAGAGGGAGACACAGAGAGAACCCAAAAGAGAAACTGGCAGAGATACAAACAGAGACAAAGAGACAGAGACAAAGAGACTGAAACAGAAGACACAGAGGGACAGAGGCAGAGAGATACAGAGACAGATGCAGACAAAAACACAGAGAAAGAGGCAGAGAGACAGTACACAGAGATACAGACACATACACACAAATAAAGAAGATAGACATACACATAGACAAATACAAAAGATAGAGAGATACACACAGAGAAAAAGAGACAGAGAGAGAAAGAGAGGCAAAGAGAGAAGAAAGGTGGAGAAACAGGCAGGGAGAAAGAGAAAGACACTGACACAGAAAGAGACAAAGACACAGACAAATGAGAGAGACAGAGAAAAGAGAGAAAGAGAAACAGAGAAAAACAGAGACAGAGACAAACAAAAAGAGAGGGACAGAGAGAGATTTATAGAGAAAAATAGACAGAAAGAAAGACAGATAAAGTCAGAGACAAAGACAGAGACACAGACACAGAAAAGAGACAGAGACAGGGAGAGATAGAGACAGAGACACTGTGAGAGAGATACATAGAGAAACAGAGACAAAGAGAATAGAAGAGTGAGAGGCAGAGACAGAGAGATAAAGACAAATATGGATGGAGACAAACTCCAAGAGAAAAAGAGACAAAGACAGAGAGACAGACACACAAACAGAGACAAAGAGTGACAGAGAAACAGAGAAAGCAAGGCAGAGAGAAACAGAGACAGAGACAAATAGAGAAATACAGAGATACAGAGAGACATAGAGAGAAAAACCAGACAGATAGAGAGACAAAGTCATAGAGACAAAAGCAAATAGAGACACAGACACAGAAAAAAAAACAGAGACAGGGAGAGATAGAGACAGAGACACTGAGAGAGAAATAGAGAAACAGAGACAAAGAGAATAGAAGAGTGAGAGACAGAGGCAGAGAGAAAGAGAAACAGAGAGATAGAGACAGACATGGATGGTGACAAAAACCCTGAGACAAAGACACAAAGAAAGAGACACACAAAGAGAGAAGGAGCAAAGAGTGACAGAGAAACAGAGAAAGAAAGAGAGAAACAGAGACAAATAGAGAACAGAGAGATACAGAGAGACATAGAAACAAAACAACAGAGAGACAAAGTCATAGAGACAAAGAGAAACAGAGACACAGACACAGAATAATCAAAGAGACAGAGAGAGATAGAGAAACTGAGAGAGAGACATAGAAAAACAGAGAGAAGAGAATAGAAGAGTGAGCACAAGAGAGAGACAGAGAGATAAAGACAGACATGGATAAAGACACCCAGAGAAAAAGAGACAAAGACAGAGAGACAGAGGAACACAGAGAGAGACAGTGCAAAGAGAGAGAGAAACACAAAAAGAAAGACAGAGAGAAACAGAGACAGAGACAAACAGAGAGACAGAGAGAGATAGAGACAGAAAAAAGACAGATAGAAAGACAAAGTCATAGAGACAAAAAGAAACAGACACAGACACAAAAAACAGAGACAGGGATAGAGACAGAGAGACTGAGAGGGATTCCTAGTAAGTCCCCCCTATCTAATACAGTGTCCTGTACTATACATTACCTAGAAAAACTCCAAGACCACATGGTTTTCTTCCATGGAAGCAGAGACAGCACGGAGCGGATTTCAGTCCAGGACGGGCCTGTTGCCATCCAGAAGAGCAAAGCTCAGAAGAAATAAATACAAGGAAAACAGCTGATAATTTTCCTAAGTGTTCTTACCTTGGAAAGAAAATGATCAACAGAATATCACAAGTTGGGCTTATATGGGACCTTTATTAAAACAACCCTGCAAAGTTAGATCTGTCTGGGTATCCAGGGCTTAATCAATGAGTCATTATGTTGTATTATTTTATAAATAAGCTCATATGGGATTAAGTGAGGCGACCGCTGGAGTCAGTGTATTTAGTCCAACTGAGATTTGAATCCGGCTCCTTCTCTCCAATGGCAGTGTTCTGAGCAATGGACCATGTTCTCCATCTCTGTCCCAACTCTCCATCCTCCAAAAAGCTGTTCCTCTTCCCTTTCTGTCTCTGCCAAACTGCTCCCATGTGCAGTCTACACCTCCTGCCTCATTTCCCTCTCTCCCAGTCATCCCTTAGGGTCTTCATTGTGACTCAATGGGTCTCCTAGCAACAGACTTAGGCTTAGAGGAAACACTAGAGGCCATGAGTCCAAATCTTGCATTGTACAGAGACCAAGGGAGATGCAGAGATTTCCCTGAGATCATGAAGCTGGGAAAAGTCTGAGGAAGAATTGGAACCCAAGTCTTCCTGAGTCCAAGGGTAGGTTGTGTCCATGAGATCCTGCTGCCTCGGAGAGAGGAGAGATAGAGACAGAGAGAGGAGAGAGAAAAATAGAGAGGAAAGAGAGAGAGACATAGACAGAGAGAGAGACAGGGAGAGAGAGACACACACACAGAGAAACATAGAGATACAGAGAGAACCTGAAAGAGAAACTTACAGATACACATACAAACAGAAACAAAGAGACAGAGACAAAGAGACTGAAACAGAAGACACAGAGGGACAGAGGCAGAGGGATACAGAGATTGATGCCAACAAAGACAGAGAGAAAGAGATGGACAGAGAGACAGTACACGGAGAGACAGAAATACACACACAGAGAAAAAAGATAGACAGACATACACATAGACAAACAGACAAAAGACAGAGAGATACACAGAGAGAAAAAGAGACAGAGAGAGAGAAAGAGAAGCAAATAGAGAAGAAACGCAGAGAAAGAGAGACAGGGACTAAGAGAAAGACATTGACACAGAAAGAGACAAACACAGAGAAATGACAGAGACAGAGAAAAGAGAGAAAGAGAAACAGAGATAGACACAGAGAAACAGACACAGAGACAAACAAAAAAAAAGACTCACATTCCAAAGGAGTTAGGAAACCTCCAGGTGGCCAGCCTCGACTTCCCCCTTATCTGTGTGACCCAGACTTTCTGTCTTCTCCCAGTTCTGGCATCCTACTCCTTACCTGCCAAAACGGAATTTATGGTTTCCTATGACACCAGATGTGCTCATCTGTTCCCATGATTTCTTTGTCTCCCTGAGCTATGGAACCCTATATAGTGTTTGAAGTCCCTTGATGGGGTCGCTGAATACTTTGCATTCATTCGGCTGACATTGCTGTCGGTCCTAAAGTCGCAGGCCTGGACTACATGCTTTGAGACATGAGTCCCACCAGTCCTGATCCATAGCTTGCTGATGGTTTTCAATAGATGCTACTGATCATTTTAAGGAAAAGCCCATTTATTCCTATACTCTCTAGTGTTTGTGATAGGAAAGGGTGTTGGATTTTATCAAATGCTTTTTCTGCATCTATTGAGATAATGATGTGGTTTTTGTTAGTTTGGTTATTGATATAATGAATTATACTGATAGTTTTCCTAATATTGAACCAGCCCTGCATCCCTGGTATAAATCCAAACATTCAAAGAACAATTAATTCCAATACTATATAAACTATTTGAAAAAATAGGGAAAGAAGGTGTACTACCAAATTCCTTCTATGATACAGAAGTGATGCTGATAGCTAAACCAGGTAGGGAGAAAACAGAGAAAGAAAACTATCGACCAATTTCCCTAATGAATATTGATGCAAAAATTTTAAATACGATATTAGCTATGAGATTACAAAAACTCATCCCCAAGATAATACACTGTAACCAAGTAGGATTTATACCAGGAATGCAGGGCTGGTTCAATATTAGGAAAACTATCAGCATATTCAGTTATATTAATAGCCAAACTAACAAAACCCATATGATTATTTCAATAGATGCAGAAAATCTTTTGATAAAATCCAACACCCATTCCTATTCAAAATACTGGAGAGTATAGAAATAAATGGGCTTTTCCTTAAAATGATTAGTTGTATCTACTTAAAGCCATCAGCAAGCATCATAAGTGATGGAGTCAAAGTAGAACCATTCCCAATAAGATCAGGACTGAAACAAGGCTGCCCACTGTCACCATTTTTATTTAATATTGTGTGAGAAATGTTAGCTTTGGCAGTAAGAGAAGAAAAAGAGATTAAAGGAATTAGAGTAGGTAATGAAGCAAACAAATTATCACTCTTTCCAGATGACATGATGGTATACTTAGAAAACCCTAGTGACTCAACTAAAAAACTACTAGAAACAATTCACAACTTTAGCGAAGTTGCAAGATTCAAAATAAATCCACATAAATCATCAGCATTTTTATATATTACCAACAAAGTTCAGCAGCAAGAGGTAGAAAAAGAAATTCCATTCAGAATACCGGATGATAGTATAAAGTATTTGGAAATCTGTCTGCCAAGGAAAGGTCAGAAATTATACCAAACTACAAAACACTAGCCACACAAATAAAATTAGACCTAGTAAATTGGAAAAACATTAAATGCTCATGCGCAGGCCGAGCGAATATAATGAAATGAGAATACTACCCAAACTAATCTACCTATTTAGTGCCATACCAATCAAACTCCCAAGAAATTATTTTACAGGTGTAAAAAAATAGCAAAGTTTATTTGGAAGAACAAAAGGTCAAGAGTTTCAAGGGAATAATGGAAAAAAAAAGCTGATGAAGGTGGTCTTGCTGTACCAGGTCTAAAACTATATTTATAAAGCAGCAGTCATCAAAAACATTTGGTACTCTCTAAGAAATAGAGTAGTCCATCAGTGGCATAGGATAGAATCACAGGACAAACTAGGCAATAACTATAGCAATTTAGTGTTTGATAAACCCAAAGACCCCAGCTTCTGGGATAAGTACTCATTATTTGACAAAAACTGCTGGGAAAATTGGCAGCTAGTGTGGAAGAAATTGGGGCTTGACCCATACCTAACACCACATCCCAAGATAAGATCAAAATGGGTTCCTGATCTGGATATAAAGAGTGATATTATAAGTAAATTAGAGGGACATATTATAGTTTACCTCTCATATCTGTGCCGATGGAGTAAATTTATGTCCAAAGAAGATTTGGAACTCTTAATTGAACACCAGATAGATAATTTGGACTATATTAAGTTAAAAGGTTTTTGTACAAATAAAACCAATGCAGTTAAGATTAGGAGGGAAGCAATAAATTGGGAAATCATCTTTACATTTAAGGGTTCTGATAAAGGCCTCATTTCTAAAATATATAGAAAATTGTCTCATATTTATAAGAATTCAAGCCATTCTCCAATCGATAAATGGTCAAAGGTTATGAACAGACAATTTTCAGATGATGAAATTAAAACTATTTGTAGTCATATGAAATGGTGCTCCAAATCACTATTGATCAGAGAAATGCAAATAAAGACAACTCTGAGGTAGCACTACACATCTGTCAGATTGGATAAAATGATAGGAAAAGATAATGATCAATGCTGGAGGGGATGTGGGAAGGCTGGGACAGGATGCATTGTTGGTGGAGCTGTGAACAGATACAACCATTCTGGAGAGCAATTTGGAGCTGTACTCAAAAAGTTATCAAACTGTGCATACCCTTTGACCCAGCAGTGTTTCTATTGGGCTTATATCCCAAAGAAATCATAAAGTAAGGAAAGGGCCCCACATGTGCAAGAATGTTTGTGGTAGGTCTTTTTGTGGTGGCTAGAAGCTGGAAACTGAATGGATGCCCATCAATTGGAGAGTGGCTGAACAAATTATGGTATATGAATGTTATGGAATATTATTGTTTTGTGAGAAACAACCAGCAGGATAATTTCAGAGAGGCCTGGAGAGACTTGCATGAACTGATGCTGAGCGAAATGAACAGAACCAGATCAATGTACATGGTAACAACAATACTATATGATGATCAATTCAGATGGACATGGCTCTCTTCAACAATAAAATGTTTCAAACCAGTTCCAACTGTTCAGTGAAGAAAGCCATATACATCCAGAGAGAGGGATGTGAAATATGGACCACAACATAACATTTTCATGCTCTCTATTGATGTTTGTGTTTCATTTCTCTGATTTTTCTTTCTTCTAGATATGATTTTTCTTGCACAAAAATGATAAGTGTGGAAATATGTATACATATATTCGATTTGTCAAATATTTTAACACAATTAATATGTAGTGGATATCCTGCCATCTAGGAGAGGGGTGGGGAGTAGGAGGGAAAAATTATGACAGAAAGCTTTGTAAGGGTTTTGCAAATTAAAAGTTTTAATAAAAAAATAACCATTTAGGAAAACATTTAACAGTTCCTTAAAAAGAATCATTCTTATTAAAATAAGACAACAATTAAATTATCAGAAATAATAGTCATTATCTTAATAACCAAATTAACAAAAAACATATCACAATCTCAATAGATGCAGAAAAAGCATTTGATAAAATCCAACATCCATTCCTATTAAAAACATTAGAGAGTATAGGGATTAATGGACTTTTCCTTAAAATACTCGGTAGCATCTATTTAAAACCATCAGCTAGCATCATATCTAATGGTGATAAACTGGAACCATTCCCAATAAGATCAGGGGTGAAACAAGGTTGCCCACTATCACCATTACTATTCAATATTGTATTAGAAATGCTAGCCTTGGCAATAAGAAAAGAAAAAGAGATTAAAGGAATTACAGTAGGTCATGAGGAAACCAAATTATCACTCTTTGCAGATGATATGATGGTCTACTTAGAGAACCATAGAGAATCAACTAACAAACTATTAGAATTAATCCACAACTTTAGCAAAGTTGCAGGATACAAAATAATTCTACATAAATCATCAGCATTTTTATATATTACCAATAAAGTTCAGCAGCAAGAGATACAAAGAGAAATTCCATTCAAAATAACTATCGATAGTATAAAATATTTGGGAATATATCTGCCAAGGGAAAGTCAGGATCTATATGAGCAAAACTACAAAACACTCTCCACACAAATAAAGTCAGATCTAAACAATTGGAAAAACATCAAGTGCTCTTGGATAGGTCGAGCGAATATCATAAAGATGGCAATACTACCTAAACTAATCTATCTATTTAGTGCTATACCAATCAAACTCCCAAGAGATTATTTAACTGACCTAGAAAAAATAATAACAAAATTCATCTGGAAAAACAAAAGGTCAAGAATTTCAAGGGAATTAATGAAAAAAATGCACATGAGGGTAGCCTAGCTGCACCAGATCTAAAACTATATTATAAAGCAGTGGTCACCAAAACCATTCGGTATTGGATAAGAAATAGAGTAGTGGATCAGTGGAATAGGTTAGGTTCACAGGACAAAATACTCAATGACAATAGTAATCTAGTGTTTGATAAACCCAAAGACCCCAGTTTTGGGGATAAAAACTCACTATTTGACAAAAACTGCTGGGATAATTGGAAACTAGTATGGAAGAAATTAGGCATTGACCCACACCTAACACCATATACCAAGATAAGGTCAAAATGGATTCATGATCTAGGCATAAAGAATGATATTATAAACAAATTAGAACAATGTAGGATGGTTTACCTCTCAGACCTGTGGAGGGGGAAGAAATTTGTGACCAAAGAAGAACTAGAGGTCATCATTAATCACAAAATAGATAAGTTTGACTATATCAAGTTAAAAAGTTTTTGTACAAATAAAAGGAATGCAGACAAGATTAGAAGGGTAGCAGTAAACTGGGAAAATATTTTTACATCCAAAGGTTCTGATAAAGGCCTCATTTCTAAAATATATAGAGAATTGACTCAAATATATAAGAATTCAAGCCATTCTCCAATTGATAAATGGTCAAAAGTTATGAACAGACAATTTTCAGATGAAGAAATTCAAAGTATTTGTAGTCTTATGAAAAGGTGCTCCAAGTCACTATTGATCAGAGAAATGAAAATTAAGACAACTCTGAGATACCACTACACACCTGTCAGATTGGCTAAAATGACAGGAAATGATAATGATAACTGTTGGAGGGGATGTGGGAAAACTGGGACACTGATACATTGTTGGTGGAACTGTGAACGGATCCAACCATTCTGGAGAGCAATTTGGAACTATGCTCAAAAAGTTATCAAACTGTGCATGCCCTTTGATCCAGCAGTGTTTCTATTGGGCTTATATCCCAAAGAGATCTTAGAGGAGGTAAAGGGACCCACATGTGCAAAAATGTTTGTGGAAGCCCTTTTTGTAGTGGCAAGAAACTGGAAACTGAAGGGATGCCCATCAATTGGAGAACGGCCTAATAAATTATGGTATATTAATGTTATGGAATATTATTGTTCTGTAAGAAACGACCAGCAGGACGATTTCAGAGAGGCCTGGAGAGACTTGCGTGAACTGATGCTGAGTGAAATCAGCAGAACCAGGAGAACATTATACACAGCAACAAGACTATACCATGATCAATTTTGATGTACATGGTTCTCTTCAACAATGATGTGATTCAAACCAGTTCCTATTGTTCAGCAATGAAGATAGTCATATACTTCCAGAGAGAGGCCTGTGGGAACTGAGTGTGCACCACAACACAGAATTTTAACGCTTTCTATGAATATTTCCATGCATTTTGTTTTCCTTCTTAGGTTGTTTTTTTTCTTCTTCTCTTTCTAGATCTGATGTTTCTTGTGCAGCAAGATAACTGTATAGATATGTATACATGTATTGTATTTGTCATATAATTTATCCTATTTAGCATGTATTAGATTACCTGTCATCTAGGGGTGGGGGGTGGGGGGAAGGAGGGGAAAAGCTTGGGAAAAAAAGTTTTTGCAAAGGTCAATGTAGAAAAATCACTCATATGTTTTTTAAATAAAAAGCTTTATTAAAAAAAGAAATAGTCATTATACTATTTCTATATAATATGAAATAATATCAAATTAAATTCCCAAAAGATCTATATCAAATACCAAGTTTGCTTAATGACTAGGGCTAGATTCAGTTATTTCTCTCACATTGATGCTATAATTGGTAATACAAAAACTTTAACAGGCTTTTAAAAGAAATCGTAATAATTAAAATAAAACAACCCTTAAAAGATCGCAAATAGTATTTATTACAATATGTTATATAATATAGAATAATATGAAATTGGAAAGCCACAAGGTCCTGTCTCAGACAGCTATTTTCACTATTCTACAGGTCTAGATAAAATTATTATTTTCCCTTATTTTGATTCATAAACAAGTCTTCAAAAAAGAATCATTATTATTAAAATACAATCACAATTAATTATGACAAATAATATTCCTTATAGCATCTTTATATAATATAAAATAATATTGAATTAGAATATCAAAAGTTTCAATAATCATCAGGTGTAGATGCTTTTATTATTTTTCATGTTAATGCAATAACTGTTACTCAAATAGCTTAACAGGTCCTCAAAAAAATTCTTCTCATTAAAACAATCAACAAAGTATCACAAACAATATTCATTATATAATATTGACATAATATAAAAGAATATGAGATTAGAAGTTCAAGGCGTGCTACCAGAAATTATGGGTTTTAATAATCAGTAGGCCAAAATAAAGTTATTATTGTTTCTCCCTTGTTGATGCAATAACCATTTATAAAAGAGTTTAAGAAGTTTCTAAAAAGGAATATTGTTATCAAAATAAAACAATTAAATTATCACAAACAACAATTACTAT
>JAJPUD010029683.1:0-13729 GCA_023553655.1 Myrmecobius fasciatus
TGATGTGAAGTTTTTCAGAGATATCTGCAAGCAGTATCCAAATATTTCCTGATTCATTGTCTTGAAGATCAGTTCAGAGGCTTATTTTATTGTTGATTTGAGAGAAGTTCGGAGGAGGACTCAGAGAGTCACCTTTTCACTCTGCCATCTTGGCTCCACCCCCCCTCTGTTAACTTTCAAAGAATAGCATGCACATTGCAATAATTTGGCTAAATATTTATATTAATATTTCTATGTAGAAAACTAACATTATCAAGAACTCTATGGAAGCACAATAAATTTTTACTGTGAAGCATAGTTATATTAAAAATCCTGCTGTGTATGGTTACATTCTAGACTATTCAATCAATGATGTTAGAATAGTGAACTATTTCATTTTTAATGCAATCTATTAACCATGGAAATATACTAATACATAAATAGTGTGGCTCTACAAAATCAGGAAGAGAATGTGTTTTATATTTCAAAAGAAATGAAATTATATTTTACAAGCTGACAATACATTGTCCAAGTAAGAACAGAAAGACATACTTAAATTAATGAGAATTATCCTTCGTGGGGAGGATTCTGGGAAGATGGTTTAGAAGGTTAGTAAATTTAAGATCTTCATATTTCCCTCACAAATAACACAAATTTGCCTCCTCAGGGCAAACATAGACTAGTGAAAAATCAAGAAGACTTGGAATAGAACTGGGTCCAAAGAAGATCTGAAGAAAAACCCAGGGCCAGGCCAAGGGTTAACTTATGTGAAGTGCAAACATCTCTGGGCTTGCTCCACAAAAACACCAAATGAGGAGCCTTGAGGCTAACTGAATATGGGCAGAGCCTGAGCAGAAACCAAGGAGACTTTCACCTCCCTCATTGTTTGTGGAATCAGGTCCCAAGTCTGGGGAGACTGAGGGAACCTTGGTTGATTTGGAACACTAGGCTCAGCTCTATTGCTGAGACAGAGCCCTCCTTAAGAAGGAACCAGCACACTCCTTGAGTGCAGAAGCAGTTGGGCAGGGAAACTGTTAAATGCTGGCACTTGCTGGAGCAGGGAGCTTTTGGTTTAGGGTTACTGGTCAGAGAAGAGAGCTGAAGCAAAGCCAGAGACATCCTCTCCCCCACACGAAAATTAGAGAAGCTTACACTAACACTTCTTATTAAAAAAGAAATGAATTGTCAAAGAAAAAAGAACCCCACTACAGAAATACATTGTTGGAACTAGGAAGAATGGGGTTCATCTTCAAAGAAGGAGTTTTTACCCCAAAGAATAATGTGAAATGGATCCCTGCTCAGAGAGAATTTATAGAAGAACTGAAAAATGAATTTAAAAGCCAAATGAGAGACTTTGAGGAAAAACAAAACAAAAATAAAATAAAATAAAAACCATCCAAGAAAAATAAGATTATGAAAAAAAGTTAACCAATTAAAAAAGAAAATTCAGAGTCACAAAGATGAAAATAACTCTTTGAAAATTAGAACTTGGTAAAGGGAAGTCAGTGAAGCTATGAGAGATTAAGAAATAACAACACAGATTTTAAAGAAAGAAAAAATAGAACACAATGTGAAACAGCTTGAAAAAAAATGGCAGATCTGGAGAAGATATTAAGAAGAGAAAATATAAGAATAATTGGACTGCCTGAAAGTTGTGATGAAAAGGATACAATAATGCATTAAATAATCCAAGAAAATTATCCTGGAGTGATAAAACATGAGGGAAAACTATTAGAAAAAAATCCACTAATTATCACCACAAAGATATTTTGTGGAAAACACGTAGAACATTATTGTCAAATTTTGAAATCCCCAGATCAAAGAGAAAATTTTGCAAAGTACAAGAAAAAAAATAATTCAAATATGCTGGAGTTACAAATAGAATTGCACAGAATTTATCAGTAGCCACAATAAAGACCACAGTGCCTGGCATCATACCTACCAACAATCAAAAGAACTAGGCCTGCAGCCAAAATTATCATATTCAGAAAAATTTCCTACAAAATTGAAAGAAAAAAAATGCACATTCAATGAACTTACAGATTTTCAGAGCTTAGAATCAACCAAACCCAAATTTAATAGAAAATTTAACATATAAGAGCTAATATCAAAGATCAATTTGAAGGAACTTTCAACATGCACAATTTTTTTAATGTAAGAAATGCATACCATATGTTTAAGACTGATAACAATAGGATTGCTCAAAAGAAAAATTGAGGCAGCATTGAGGTAAAAATAGGTATTGTTATACAACAGACATTAGAGGGGGAGAGGATGGCTAGTAGTTCTGAAAACCTATTCACATTGGGAATGGGTTAAATAGGCAATACTACATGTATAATATGAAAGGTATAGCACCCCTCCAAAACCTATTAAGAAGGGGAGATAGACAGATGGGGAATTAAAAGATGAGGGAGGAAGACAAGAGAGGGAAACTTGGGTGGGGGGAGGTTAAGCAATAATAAGGCAAATTAGGAGCAGAATTAAAGCAAACAGCACAGATAGGAAAGATATGTGGGTGGGGAGGTATGTGTGACTATATGTTTATGTATGTGTATATCCCTATATATCTATATCTATATCTATCTATATGTATCCTTTCTTAACTAACCTGCTTGGTGGTAGTGGGGAGATGAAAGGGGGAAAAAGAATAAAAGTAAAAAAAAAGTATGTAGCAGAGAAGAAAAGAACAATTTACAAGGAAGTAAAGAAAAGATGGATTGTCATGAATATAATTTCTTCTACTATTATATATTCTTTCTTGAACTGGTATTTGTTGTTATATATTTTGAATCCTCCCTGATGTTCTGCTGTGTACACAATGTTCTTTTTTGTTTTGTTTCATTTGGTTTTGTATTCCCTTTTCTGTTTTTCTTTTTTCTTATTATGTTTCTTTTAAATAAAATAAATTTGAAAAAAAGAGAATAATCTTTAATCATATTAACATCTCTGAAAGAATCCTAATACTATATAATTCTACAATAGTCAAGAGGGAAGTATTTGTATATCAACTACTACAAGTAACAATTACATAATACTTTAAGATTTCCAAAACACTTTACTGATATTTTCTCATTTCATTGTCTGGGAAGTGGGCTCTTTATTCCCATTTTAAAGACTTAACCCAAGGTTGACTGGCATACCCACATCCCCTAACATGAAGACATCTTAATGGAGGCTTTCATGAGCAAAATCACATCTCTTAAGATGGAGACATTCATTATCCCCAAGCTTTCTTTGATTGATCATATACCTAGAACATGCTGCATATTTAATATAGACTAAACTGAACCTATTGCTTTTTTTTCCCTGATGAGCTTGCTAGCTCATATTCTTTCCTGTATTCAACCAGAGGTTGAAGACCTAGTTAATATTCATTATTTCATGATGTCATGAAATGAACTGATGAGGGCAGACAAATTTCCATCCACTATTCTATCTTACCCTTCTTCTATAAAATGAGCTTAAGGCTGTTTGTTTATATTGTTTTTCATTTTGTATCCTTAGTTTCATGAGCTAGCAGTAATCTTCATTGGCCCTGAGAAGCCAGTATGCATAGGACTTAAGCTTGAAAGGAACTCAGCATTTGGAATTTGGACTGTATTTGAACTAAGCTAAGCTGTTTGTATATATGTTTTATATCTTTGAAACAAATATATCTTTGTATAAGGTAATGCAACAATCACTGGTTAAATGAAACTGGAGTGCAGAGAACCCCCCCACACACACGTCTTTATATTTGAGGAAACTTCATTAGTAGCTGCCAAAACCATTTGCAGATAGCCTAGATATACTTAGTCCCCCTTAAGGATAATGGAAGACTTTGAGGGAGGATGAAATGTAACATACTTGTCCTTCAGGCAAGAAAGGTCAGAGTGGCTAGTTTTTACATAGTTATATGAGAATTAAAATTGGCCCACTTAAAATGAAGGAGACTGAGACACTCTGAATCAATGGCACTCTATTAAAAGATCCATGGTCCCCTCCAATGAAGTGGACCTCAGATGTTCCTCATGATCTGATATGCCTCCCCCTTCCAGGATCTTATTTTTTAGAAAGCTAGATGTCCAGACATTCAAGAACAGTTATATCAAACACAGAATAATTTCACCCATTGACATAAAATGCATAGGCTAAAATAAGCAAAACACTATGTCAGCAAGGTCATGAGTTAGATAAAACAAGAAATATCTGTACACAAATTAGAGAAAAGTAAATGGTACAAGTTATCAAATCAGTAACATGTAAGTGGTCATAAGAGATCACCTGCTTCTAATGGATAAGAGATTCTTCTGGAGGTGCAAAGATATACTGGAGGATTTTCCATTTAGTTGAGACACTTCTTCCATGCTGGTCTTGGTCACTATGACAAGGAAAAACATCAGAGAAGAGTTTCTAGTTAATTTCCTATATTTAAGCAAGTGAACTTAGAATCTGTAACTTACAGTTTTGGAGTCTTATATATACAGAATTTCAGTATGATTCTATCAAATTGATTGATAATGTTTGGAATAAACTGGGGATTCAACTGAATTATTTCTCATATAGAAGAAAAATGAGGCACAGAGATTAAGTAATTTACTCAGTTATCACACAGTTGCTAAGTATCTGAGACAAAATTTCACTCAGGTCTTTCTTCCTAAATCCAGTGTTCTAGCCATGCTACCTAATATCTGACTGACTTTTTAAACTCAATAATACTGTGTTGAAGCATATGCTATGGAATATAGGGCATTCCAGTTATAAAGAGAGAAGCAGAATCTTGAAATGAAATAAGCAACTATAGATTGTGATAAATCAACAGGGATTCAGATCCATTGGACAATTCTCAAATAATATTATTTTCAGTAGTATTTTGACCTCACAATGAAAATAAAATATACTTAAAATTTGCAAATATTGTCATAACTTATCCTGCTAAAAAGACAAATTTCATGCTCTCAACTGATGAAAATATTTTCCCATAGCTTATATCAGATTTCAAGTTCCCAAAAGGAGAACTCAACAACCAATAAAATAGATGGAAATCACAAAGTCAACCATTCTAATCTATTGCAAGTCTTAAACTTTTTTATACTCATGACCCCTTTTTGCCCAAGAAACGTTTACATAAATAGGCACATAAATCAAAATTTCCTGATAGTAAATAATAAAGAAATTTATTTTAAAACAATTCTTTGGTGTACATGTAATTTTACCACTTATTAAAGATGAAAATCAATTTGCATACAAATGAAATGAAAGTGTTTATTTTTACATAATGAATTAAAACTTGATGGATTGTTTGATATCTTTTACTATTGCCAATTTTTTGTGACTCTGACATTGTTATGTAATGTTTGAGGTTGTGTAACAGTTTAAAAAGTTTTGATCTACATAATTAGGGGAAAAGGGCCCACATGTGCAAAAATATTTGTAGCAGCTCTTTTTGTGGTGGCAAGGAATTAGAAATTGAGGGGATGCCCATATGTCTGAATAAGTTTGGTACATGAATGTAATGTAATTTTATTATTGTATTTATTTTATTATTATAACACATAATAATAATTAATTATTAGTAATAATCATTATTAATATATTTATTATTCTATAAAAAATGAGCAGGCTGATTTCAGAAAAGCCTAGAGAGTTTTACATGAACTGATACTAAGTAAAGTGAATTGAATAGAACAAGGGGAACATTATACAAAGTAACAGCAAGATTATGTGATGATCAACTGTGATGGACTTAACTTTTCTCAGCAATAGAGTGATGCAAGAAAATTCCAATAGACTTGGGATGGAAAATGCCATTCGTATTTAGAGAGAAATAGAGACTGAATGTAGATTAAAGCATACTATTTTCATCTTCTTATTTTGTTTGCTTTTTCTTGTGCTTTTCCTTTTTGTTTTGCTTTATCTTTCACAACATGACTAATATGTTTAAAATTATTGTACATGGAAAACCTATTTTATATTGCTTACTGTCTTGGGGAGGGAAGAGGTAAGGGGGGGAGTGAAAGAAAATATTCCAAAAAAGAATGTTGCAAACTTTGTTTACATGTAATTAGGAAAATAAAATATGATTGAGGGGAAAATAGCTTTGATCTATTGAAACAAGGATGAAACATAGTTGATAATAGTTCTATAACTTAGTAAAAAGAACATATACTACATGTGGGGACACTCAAGAAGATGCCCATTTGATTTAGAGATAGTATCTTCCTGATCCAGCAATAAAATGCATCATGTCCAACAGAGCATCCTTTTCAATGAGAAAAGTGGGTTTCTCAACACGAGTAACATTTTTTTGCAGTTTTTTTTAAAATTATAGCTTTTATTTGCAAAACATATGCATGGCTAATTATTCAACATTAACATTAACCCTTGCAAAGCCTTCTGTTTCAAATTTTTCTCTCCTTCCCCCCACCTCCTCCCCTAGATGGCAGGTAGTCTAATACATGTTAATTATGTTAAAATATATGACAAATAGAATATATGAATACAGTTATCTTTCTGTACAAGAAAAATCAGATCTACAAGAAAAAAGCCTGAGAAGGAAAACAAAATGCAAGCAAACAACAACAGAGTGAATAAAGAGTGAAAATGCTATGTTGTGGTCCACAGTCCTGTCTCTGGGGGTAGATGACTCTATTCATAACTGAACAATTGGAACTGGTTGAAAGTTCATTGTTGAAGAGAGCCAAGTCCATCAGAATTGATCATTGTATAGGCTTACTGTTGCCATGTATAATGATCTCCTGGTTCTGCTCATTTCACTTAGCATCAGTTCATGTAAGTCTCTCCAGGCCTCTCTGAAATCATCCTGCTGGTCATTTCTTATAGAACAATAATATTCCATAACATTCATATACCATAATTTATTCAGCCACTTTCCAACTGATGGGCATCCATTCAGTTTCCAGTTTCTAGTCACTACAAAAAGGGCTGCTACAAATATTTTTGCACATGTGGGACCCTTTCCTTCCTTTAAGAGCTCTTTGGGATATAAGCCCAATAGAAATACTGCTGGATCAAAGGTTATGCACAGTTTGATAGCTTTTTGAGCATAGTTCCAAACTGCTCTCCAGAATGGTTAGATCTATTCACAATTCCACCAACAATGTATCAGTGTCCCAGTTTTCCCACATCCACTCCAACATTTGTTATTATCTTTTCCTGTAATCATAGCCAATCTCAGAGGTGTGTAGTGGTATCTCAGAGTTGTCTTAATTTGCATTTCTCTGATCAATAGTGATTTGGAGCATCTTTTCATATGAGTAGAAATAGTTTCAATTTCATCATCTGAAAATTATCTGTTCATATCTTTTAACCATTTATTGTTTGGAGAGTGGCTTGAATTCTTATAAATATGAGACAATTCTCTATATATTTTAGAAATTAGGTCTTTATCAGAACCCTTAAATGTAAAGATGATTTCCCAATTTATTGCTTCCCTCCTAATCTTGTCTGCATTAGTTTTGTTTATACAAAAACTTTTTAACTTAATATAATCAACATTATCTATCTGATGTTCAATTAAGAGTTCCAATTCTTCTTTGGACACAAATTCCTTCTTTCTCCACAGGTCTGAGAGGTAAACTATCCTATGTTCCTCTAATTTGCTTATAATATCACTCTATATCTAAATCATGAATCCATTTAGATCTTATCTTGGTATGTGATGTTAGGTGTGGGTCCCCACACCTAAAAATATATATATGTGTGTCTGTGTGTGTATTTGTTTTTATATTTATAATAAATACTACATATTGTGTTCAAAGTAGTCCATCTTATTTTGCTTCCTTGAAGTTTTCTTTTATTCTCTGGTGTGCACTGTTTTCCTCTATTTTTCCTCACCTGCCTCCTCCCAAAAGGCTACAAATAAGTGCAGATATATTTACATTTACACAATACACACACATATACATACATACACATAGCTATAATCATTTACATATATACACAAATACATTCATATGGATCTATATAAGATTGTACTACTACCCTTGTTTGAATTCTGTTTTTCTGAAGGTGGATAATATCTTCCTTTTTAAATCAAGTCTTCCCATATTTTCCTAATCCACCAATTCATAATTTCCTATACCACAGAAATATTCCAAATTTATACTGTTTAGTCATTTTAAATAGTCTAAAGCCATATTGATTAATATGC
Organism: Myrmecobius fasciatus; assembly: GCA_023553655.1. NCBI lineage: Eukaryota > Metazoa > Chordata > Mammalia > Dasyuromorphia > Myrmecobiidae > Myrmecobius > Myrmecobius fasciatus. The sequence continues at coordinate 8,135 of JAJPUD010029683.1, forward strand.
TTACTTTTCTCTTTTGATTACTTCTATTTTAACTTTGTCAGAGATCATGACTACCTTGCTTTTTTGCATGATAAATTCTATTCTTGATCTCTGTTTCTGTGTATCTCTTACTTCTTATTCCTTCGGACTCCTCTGCTTTACTTCTACTCTCCATCCTTTCTTCCTGTTCCTTAATCTCTACCACCTACCCTCCTTTATCTTCTTCCCCCACCATTTCCCTTTACTTTATTTGAATTTAGAAGACTTTCATATCCTTCCAAATATATATAGTTCTCTCTTTGTTCTGTCCCTGTTAATCTACATACCCTTCTATACCTTATCCTATTCCCTCACCTTTTTTAAAAAAAAAAATTTAGATGACTTTTATTTCTTTCTAAATGTATCTGATATTCTCTCTTTAACCCAAATCTGAGGTGAGTAGAATTCCCACTAAAAATCCCTTCCTCATTTTTTTCACACTCTCTATCCCCTTACCCTCTTCCTTCTTTCTGAATTTTGAAGGATTATATACCTTTCTAGATATTGATGTATTGTTCTCTCTTTAACCCATTCCAGAATTACAAGCCCTTTTCAATTCCTCTGTGTCCAGTTCTTGTTCCTGAACCTCATTTGTATAATTACTCCTTTTAGTTTTTCCCACATGGTTTTCCTTTTTATAATCACATTACGTTCAGCTCTATCCCAACCTTTCTTTTGACATATCAAATTACTAATGATAAATGAAAACATATGGTTTACATTTCCACATCTAAAAATAGTTTCTCATTATTGAGCCCCTTATAATTAATCTTTAATTTTTGCCTTATTTTTTTCTTATATTTTATATGTCAACTTTTCTATTAAGTCAAGATTTTTTGTAACAAAATTCTGAAACTTTGGTTTTTCTTTGATTGTTTTTTTTTCATACAGAATTATGCTTAACTTTGCTGGATATGCTATTTTGAGAAACAAGCCCAGTTCTTTTGCTCTTTAACAAATAGTGTTCTAAGACTTGTGGTCTGGTAGTGTATCTGCTGCTAGATCTTCTGTGATTCAATTGTGGCTCTACATATTTGAATTGAATTTTTTTCTTGTTGCTCCTAATAGTTTTTACTTGAGATGGAGGTTTTGGAATTTGGATATATTACTGTAGGTTTTCCTCAAAAGATCTCTTTTAAATTGTCATTGGTGGCTTAAATTCTACTTTTTCCTTTTGTTCTAGCATATATCATTATATTCCTTTTTTGATCATATATTTCAGTGGATCTTTCAATTTTTATTTTATCCCTCATCTCTAAATTATTAGGACAGTTTTTCTTGGAAAGTGATGTTTAGACTTTTTTTAAAGTCATGACTTTCAGGTAGTTGAATAATATTAAATTATCTCTCCTATATTTATTTTCCAGATCAATTGTTTTCCTTTTTTTATTAATACTTTTTATTTGCAAAACATATGTATGGGTAATTCCTAAACATTAACCCTTACAAAGCTTTCTGTTACAAATTTCCCCTCCTACTCCCCACCCCTCCCCTAGATGGCAGGATATCCACTACATGAAAATTATGTTAAAATACTTAAGAAATCGAATATATTTATAGTTATTGCATCATTTTTTTGGGCAGGAGAAATCGTATTTACAAGAAAGAATAATCTGATAAAGGAAATACAATGCAAGCAAACCTCAATAGAGAACATGAAAATGTTATGCTGTGGTCTACATTTCACATCCTTCTCTCTGGGTGTATATGGCTCTCTTCACCGAACAATTGGAACTGGTTTGAAGCATTTCATTGTTGAAGAGAATCATGTCCATTACAACTGATCCTCATATAGTATTAATGTTGCTGTGAATAATGATCTCCTGGTTCTGCTCACTTCACTGAGCATTAGTTCATGCAAGTCTCTCCAGGCCTCTATGAAATCGTCAGGCTGGTTGTTTCTTACAGAGCAATAATATTCTGTAACATTCATATACCATAATTTATTCAGCCACTCTCCAATTGATGGGCATCCATTTCCAGTTGGAAATGATGGACAGTTTCCAGTTTCTAGCCACTACAAAAAGAGCTGGAAAAACATTCTTGCACATGTGGGGCCCTTTCCTTCTTTTATAGTTTCGTTGTGGTATAAGCCCAATAGAAACACTGGTAGGTCAAAGGGTATGCATAGTTTGATAAGTTTTTGAGCATAGCTCCAAATTGCTCTCCAGAATGGTTGAATCCGTTCACACCTCCACCAACAATGAATCAGTGTCCCAGTCTTCCCACATCCCATCCAACATTCATCATTATCTTTTCCTGTCATTTTAACCAATCTGACAGGTGTGTAGTGATACCTCAGAGTTGTCTCAATTTGCATTTCTCTGATCAATAGTGATTTGGAGCACCTTTTCATATGATTATAAATAGTTTTAATTTCATCATCTGAAAATTGTCTGTTTGTATCCTTTGACCATTTATCAATTGGAGAATGGCTTGAAATCTTATAAATGTGAGACAATTCTCTATATATCTTAAAGATAAGACCTTTACCAAAACCCTTAAATGTAAAGATGATTTCCCAATTTGATGCTTCCCTCTTAATCTTGTCTGCATTTGTTTTGTTTGTACAGAAACTTTTTAACTTAATATAATCAAAATTATCTATCTGGTGTTCAATTAACAGTTCCAGATCTTCTTTGGACATAAATTTGTTCCATCTCCACAGGTCTGAGAGGTAAACTATCCTATGTTCCTCTTATTTGGTTATAATATCAATTTTATATCTAGATCATGAATCCATTTAGATCTTATCTTGGTGTACGGTGTTAGGTGTGGGTCCAGCCTCAATTTCTTCCACACTAGTTTCCAATTTTCAGCAGTTTTTGCTGAATAGTGAGTACTTATCCCAAAAGCTGGGGTCTTTGGGTTTATCAAACACTAAATTGCTAACATTATTACCTAGCTTGTCCTGATATCCTATCCTATGCCACTGATCGACTGCTCTATTTCTCAGCCAGTACCAAATGGTTTTGATGACTGCTGCTTTATAATATAGTTTTAGATCTGGTACAACAAGGCCACCTTCATCTGTCGTTTTTTTTTCATTAATTCCCTTGAAATTCTTGACCTTTTGTTCTTCCAAATGAACTTTACTACTATTTTTTCTAGATCTCTAAAATAATTTCTTGGGAGTTTGATTGGTATGGCGCTAAATAAGTAAATTAGTTTGGGTAGTATTGTCATTTTTATTATATTCGCTCGGCCCACCCATGAGCACTTAATGTTTTTCCAATTGTCTAGGTCTGATTTTATTTGTGTGGAAAGTGTTTTGTAGTTTAGTTCGTATAGTTTCTGACATTTTCTTGGCAAATAGATTCCCAAATATTTTATGCTATTATCCGTTATTCTGAATGGAATTTCTTTTTGTATCTCTTGCTGCTGAACTTTGTTGGTAATATATGAGAATGCTGATGATTTATGTGGACTTATTTTGAATCCTGCCACTTTACTAAAGTTGTGAATTGTTTCTATTAGTTTTTTAGTTGAGTCTCCAGGGTTCTCTAAGTATACCATCATGTCATCTGCAAAGAGTGATAATTTGGTTTCTTCATTACCTACTCTAATTCCTTTTATCTCTTTTTCTTCTCTTATTGCCAAATCTAACATTTCTAATACAATATTAAATAGTAAAGGTGACAGTGGGCAGCCTTGTTTCACTCCTGATCTTATAGGGAATGGTTTTGGTTGTCTCCATTACATATGATGCTTGCTGAAGGTTTTAAGTAGATGCTACTAATCATTTTAAGGAAAAGCCCATTTATTCCTATAATGTTTAGTGTTTTTAATAGGAAAGGGTGTTGGATTTTGTCAAATGCTTTTTCTGCATCTATGGAGATAATCATATGGTTTTTGTAAGTTTGGTTATTAATATATTTGATTTTGCTGATAGTTTTCCTGATATGGAACCAGCCCTGTATACCTGGTATAAATCCTATTTGGTCAAGATGTATTATCCTGGAGATAACTTTCTGTAATCTTGTTGCTAAACTCTTATTTAAAATTTTTGCATATTCAGGATATAGGGGGGCAGAGCCAAGATGGCAGAGTGAAAAGGTGACTCTCTGCCTCTCCTCCGATCTTCTCTCAAATCACCAATAAAATAAGCCTCTGAACTGATCTTCAAGTCAACCAACTCAGAAATATTTGGACACTTTTCTGAACAACTTCATATCAGGTTTGTCTAACTGGGACAGAGAGATAAATAGAGGACTCCTGTGTAGGCTGGAAGTGAGGGTGGGACTGAGCTCAGCTCATGCTGGCAGAAATTCCAAACTCCAAACTCCAAATTCCAAACACCTGGAGTTTATCTGAGGCACTGGAAACACTCTGCCCTGATTGGGGGCAGGTGTTCTGGCAGACTTGCCTTATTTAAGGAGTAATTCGGGTTTAGTCCTAGCCCCCACCAGCCCAGCAGCTTAAATTAATTCGCCGAAGTGCCCCAGGGCATAGAACTTCAGCCGCCTTTCAGCTGCCGTTTTTTTTTTTCCTCTACCTTAAAAAGATATCCACGTGGTCTAAAAAAAAATGAAGAAGCAAAAGAGAGCTCTCACCATAGACAGCTTTTATGAAGACAAAGAAGCCACATAACGGAAAGCTTTGTAAAGATCAATGCTGGGGAACTACCCATACATATGTTATACAAATAAAAATCTTTAATAAAAAAAAAAAAGACAAAGAAGCCATGACCCCAGATACTGAGGTTCCTTTAGACAAAATACCAGAAGAAGGTATTAAATACCATCACTGGTCACTTTTTCAAAAGGCTTTTCGGGAAGATTGCATAAAGAAACTCAAAAGAGAGCTGGACGATAAATGGGAAAATAAACTGAAATCAGTGCAAGAAGGATATGATGCCCTGAAAAAGAGATATGAAAAAGACACCAATTTATTGAAAAATAAAATTACTGAAGTGGAAAAAAGTGTGCAATGAACAAAAAAATACAACTGGCCGGTTACAAAAGAAGCTTAAAAAGGTAACTGAAGAAAACAACACTTTAAAAATAAGAATTGAACAAATGCAAGTGAATGACTCAATAAGATTTCAAGAATCAGTCAAACGAAAACAAAAAAAAGAAAAATTAGATGAAAATATGAAATATCTCCTAGGAAAAACAACTGACTTGGAAAATAGATCTAGCAGAGACAATCTAAGGATTATTGGACTTCCTGAAATCCATGATGAAAAAAAGAATCTAAACACTGTCTTCCAGGAAATCCTGAAAGAAAACTGCCCTGAGATTGTAGAATCAAAAGGCAAAATCACCATTGAAAGAATTCACTGATCACCTCCTGAAAGAGACCAAAACCCCAAGGAACAGATTCTGCTGGCAGCTAGAAAGAAACAATTCAAATACCGAGGATCAATAATTAGAATCACACACGATCTGTCAGCCTCCACATTGAAGGATCGAAGGGCCTGGAACCAGATATTCCGAAGGGCAAAGGAACTTGGATTACAGCCAAGAATAACTTCTCCAGCTAGAATGAGCATTACCCTCCAGGGAAGGAGATGGTCATTCAAAGATATAGGTGAATTTCACCTATTTCTAATGAAAAGATACCGGATCTGAACAA
>JAJPUD010029684.1:0-13729 GCA_023553655.1 Myrmecobius fasciatus
AGGTCAGGAAGTGGGGATTGCTATTCTGGGACAGAGCAATTAAGGGAAGTTTGGAGATGGGAACTGTAGCTCGGACATGGGAACAGATTAATTGAGGGAGACTGAGAGCAACTGAGGGAAACTGAGACAGGGAAACTGAAGAAAATTGAGACAGGGAAACTGCAGCACAACACTATCAACAACTTGATAGAGATAATAGACTAATGTGTTGAATATGATACACAAATTTTGATGTAGCCAATATGGGAATGTGTTTTGTTTGATCATTCTTATTTGTTACAAGAATTTTGTTTGGTTGATTTTTTCTCCAATAGAACAGGTAAAGAGAGGGGGAGAAAAGTGCTTGATAAGTGAGGGGAAAATTAACCTTAAAATAGCTTTTAAAGAATTAAAAAAAAAATTTTTTACTATATCTACATTCTGAGATGAAGAAAACATTCAACTTGTTTACACAATAGAATTTCAAGTGTGAATACATCAACAATAATTTCATCAGCTGAGCTGGGTAATCATATGAAACCTTATTCAAGTGCCCAGCACCTTACAAAATAAACCAGAGGAAGATTTATTTTCTTTACTGGCCTCAACACTCTCAGTTGTCAAGATCAATTAAACCCTTCCTTTAAGGTACTCAAAATAAGAGCCATGACTCAAATCATATAACAAAACCAAATTGTTAAGAACTGCTTTTTAATACGCACTATGGTATGCTGCTCAGAATTTTTCCTAGTCTTCTACTCCATATTGGGATTTGTGCCGCTTGTAGAGATGAACTGAAGAAACTCCCAAAATTTAGCTTCTTTATGAAATTGCTGCATTTATATAAGCAAGGAATTAGGTGTTTCTGTTTTAAAATCTCCCACTGAGTAGCCAGGTACTTTACCTTAGAAAGGTAGAAGTAAAAAAAGAAATGGTGAAATGTATTTGCAAAATACTTCTCAGCTACTCTGCTTTATTATTTATAAAATTAGAAAGTTAAGATTTGATGAGGGTAATCCAACTGCTTCTGATCAAAAGCTTCCTCTGTTTTCTATCACCTATAACTGTCTTGTTCTTGCTCTGATTTCCAGAGTCAACTGTTTGTGTGATGCATGAATTACTACTTCATGCGATAAGTGGTAGGAGGCAGTTTGAATGAAAGGGAATAAGTTTAAATCATTGAGATAAGTTATTAGTTATTATTTTAGGTCACTGATTATAGCATAGCAAGATAAACAAATTTTTCTATACTGGTGTAAGATGAGCAGATCATTTCTCTATTTGAAAATAGTGTTTTTGGTTTTTTTTGTTTTGTTTTGTTTTTAAGAATTCAGATTTAAAATGATTTTTAACCTTAATGCAACAGGAAAATATGGTAGCTCAGAATAGCACTGAGTCTACCACTAGCACTACTCCCTAAGCAGTAAGTAGAATGAGTGGCCTGAATTTAAATCCCATCCATAGGGTCATTTCCTGTGAGAACAATTCTAAGGTAAGTGCACAGACCTGTGAGAAGTGTCAGAAAAAATAAAGCCTGGAATGAATTGAAGCTTTTGAAAATCTGCCTGTCTCACTCCCCACAGCGACTCTTCCAACCTTCTCATCCCTCCTCAAACTTCCCAGGACTCTCCTGCCCTCAGTTTCTCAGCTGAGAACTTTGCCTCCTGCTTCATCTTTAAAAGTTGAGGGCACTAACTGGGAGCTCCCTCTTGCCCCTGCTTCCCACTCTCCCATTTCCCAGGTGCCCGCTGCACTCTCTCCTCCATCCCTGTCTCAAGTGATAAGATGGCCTTACCAGCTCCCTACCCAGTCCAGGAGTCCCCTTCCATCCCTCTACTCACCTCTAGTTTATTTCCAGGCTCTTCCTGTTCACTGGTGCCTCATGTCCTGGGAAAGCCCTAGAGTGCTCCTTCCTTCCCCAAAAACTCTCACCCCATGTCTCTTCTACCTGTCCACCAGAGGGCCTCCACCTTTCTCTTCTTAACTTCTGACAATCTGAACTCCAGTTTCCAATGCTCTCTTAGTCACTAGATCCAGGGGTCTTGACTTAATCCTCACTCCCCTGGACCTCTCTGCAGACCCTGACCCTATTGATCACCTTCTGTCTTCTGATATTGTGGCAACCCTGGTGCAGACCTCCTCAGCTCATACCTGGATTGTTGCAATGGCCTGCTGATTGGCTCACTGACACAAGATTGTACTTAATCTAGTCCATCCTCCACTCAAATGCCAAAGTGATTTTCCTAAATCACTTGTCACCTCATACTCAGTAACCTCCACCAGCTTTCTATCACCTTCAGAATCAAACACAAAATCCTGTTTCTGGCATTCAAAGCTTTTCAACTTCCAGACCCTCTGGTCTTTTTGCACCTTTGCCCCCCAGTGCATACACATACAGTCTTTCACTAGTGACATTGGACTTCTTGCTGTTCCACAAACAAAACTCTCCATCTCTTGACTCCAAGAATTTTCTCTAGCTGCCTCTCATGCCTAAAATAATCTTCTACTTTGGTTTTTTTTGTTTTGGTTTTTGATTTTGGGGGGTTTTTTGCTTTTATTCATTTGTGAGTTCCTTGAGACTCTCTTTTGCCACTTTTTTAATATTTCCAATGCTTAATATTTAATAAATGCTTATTTATTTATAGCTCACCAGGTTCCCAGGATTAAATGAATTGCACTTTACAATGCTATGGTCTTACAAGTTGTGCTCACAAAATTACTATTGGTTATTTTGATGATCTGTAAGAAAGAAGTTCCAAAGTATCAAGACATACCTATCCTGGTCCTTGGAAAGGGGAAGAAGTTATGTTGCACTTGTTCAAGTAGCTGATCTTAAGCTAACATTACAGAATCTGAGAGTTAGAAGGAATCTCAGAGGTCACTTGGTCAACTCATACATGAACAGAAATCCACTAAAATCCAACTTGTTGTGAAGCATTTCCTTATACACCAGTGATGAGGCTGATTTTTATAGCAGTCCACTCCATTGTTATATGGTTCTAAACTATTACAAAGTTATTGTTTTTTTTTTTTTTTGGGGGGGGGGTTCGCCTTGCTTCATGATCAAGTTTTTCAACAAATTCTGCCCTTTACTCCACAGGCAAAATGGATTCTTAAACAGATAGTTTGTGATCACTGATGCTTAATTAGGTGCCAATATGGGTTCACTACCAGAAAAACAAAAAAACAAAACACATTTCCTCTTTTGATAGATCTATTAAAAACAAGGGAACTTTGTAGACATAATATGTCTAGATTTCTATAGTTAATTAATAAAGTTATTCATGATATCTTTGTGGAAAAAAAGACAAAAAAATCTATTAGTTGATAATATGCTTAGATTTCAAAATTATTTTTAAAAAATGAAACTAAAATGTGTTTTAACCAAAGGCCCATAAGGTAACTTGAGCTTTTGTTTTTGTGCCTGTTTTGTTCAATATTTTTAAAAATAATTCACACGAAGACTTACTTGGCATGCTCAATCAATTGGCAAATGAGATAAAGTTGGGAGGAAATATGTTAAATGAACCTGAACTACCAGATGATTCCTGGCCTGCTATAGATGGATTTGTGAGATAAGAGTTCTCTGTGTTCAAGTGAAGGTTGGATGATCACTAAGTAATTTCATAATTCATGTGAGTTAAACTAAATGCCTCTATGATCCCTCTCAAGTGTAATATTCTTTAAAATTATTGTTCTACAGATTAACATGTTTTTATCACTAACATGGTCTTATGTTTGAACTCCAAAAATAAAATTATAGTAGTTTTTTTTTTTTGTTTTTTTAAAGAAAGCCTGGACCTCCCTATCTTGCAGAAGCTGGATGTACGGGGGTAATGTGGTTTATTGGATTAAGAGTTTTAAGTGATTCCATTTCTGACCTGTACTAATCAGCCCTTTTTAGGCAACCTGTTTCTTGCCCCACCCTCACCCCAGGAGCTCACCATATTGTTAACAAACAGTACTGACACCCAATTAGCAGAGCCCAAATGTAGCTCACAACCTCAGGGCTCAAGCCATCTGCCAGTTTCTCCTTCCTGGGTAGACTACAACTATATATCACCTTTTACTGCAGTATGTAATGTAAATTATTTCAAAAGATCTATCTCTAACCAAAAACACTGTAGATATTGATTTACTTTTTCTCACTCAATTCCTGTGCTTCAATAATAAACTTACTTAGTTTCAGCAGAAATCGCCTAAATGATTTCAATGGGGAACTAATTTGATTGATTTTAAAAATTCTCTTATCTGTCCTGAGATTTCAACGTAGAGAACATCAAGAAACAACACAAAATATTTTTGTTTTTATCCATTGTTGCATCATTTCAATATGTCTACTAAGTTGTAGATAATTACACAAAAATTCCAGAATTTTAAATTTAATTTTAAAAAGCACTGTGGTAAAACTTAAAGACAAACTTATTCCCTTAATTTTCTGAACCTGTCAAAATCTGAAACAAATAAAAAAAATCTCTTTACATTTTTGAAAGGGAAGCAAGGATTAGAGAAACAGAGAGAGTTACATTTAATTACACGATCTAGTAATGAGTTATATATGAATGTATGTTATTATACATAATAAGTCATTTATAAATGTCTTCTCCAGTAAAAATTTAAAATTTGCAGGTCAGGAGCTTGCAATGGGAGATGATAAAGTGTCCCTTACTTGACTGTGAACAAAAAAAGCTGATAGCTCATTAGACGTGCAAAATGAACTCCTAGATTCTGCTTCTTCATTTTTCTCTCCAAATATGAAAAATAAGAACTGAGAAGGGTTACTTTTCATCTCAACTCTCCAGGAAATGGGTGCACACGTTTGTCTCTGACAGTTTCTTTCCTTAAATTAGTTTCCTTAGGCAAAACACTATCCCATGGTGGGTACATCCTGAACACTTCCCTCTTCCTGAAGCAAAAAAGACCAGTTACTTTTCATCCACCTTTGACTATATGAATGACTAACTATATAACCAATATCCAACAACTTGGCCAGCCTGTGAATAGATAGTGCTAGAGAATAATCTGTGATTTCATAGGTTAATGAATTATACTACCATATATTATTAGAGAATACCTGGTCCAAACTCACCATTTTATAGATAATTAAAGTGAGGCCCAGGATGGTTAACAAAGTTAGTCAAGTCATACAAATAACAAGTCTTGGAGGCAAAATTTGAACTTACATATTGGAATTTCTTACATCAATAGAGATAGCAACCAATTTGTCATTTGGAAAATTTATTTTAGAGAGTAACCTGTGTCTCAGAGAGATGAAATGACTTAGCCATGGTTAAACTTTCCCAGGATAATCCCAGTTTTGTCTGTGATTTAATTCTTACTGACCCTTTGATATCTCTAGTGATGACCCTGTCAGTCAGCCAATAAACAGTAAGCACCTACTATGTATCAGTCACCGGGCTAAATGCTAAAGATTGAAACAAAAACCAAAGAGTCTTTGCTATCAAAGAGCCCACAGTCTCACAGGAGCAGTTGACACAAAAACAGCCAGCTACAGAGCAACACGGTATAGATAGAATAAGCTGGATGTAATCAGCAGAAGGAAAAGAGCAGCTTTAAGAGGATGCCAAGAAATTCAGAGGGAAAGACAAGGAGGAAGAATGTCATACACAGGGTATAGTCAGTGAAAATGTCTGGATTCGTGACATGGAATATCTTGGGCAAGGAACAGACAGAGGGCCACTGATGATGGATCTCAGAGAGGGATGGGGATATGTGGGAGAGGGATGGGGATATGTGGGAGAGGGGAGGAGGAGAGAATAAGGGACAAAAAGATTAGAAAGATAGCAGGAACCAGATTGTGGAAGGATTTTAGCTCAAACCATGCTTTTCATGTGATCTGCCTGTTGATCATAAATCTGCCTGTCTATAGAAGAAGGCTGGTATCCAATATATATGCTAGATGATGCCCTCTTCCCACTGCACTATAATCCTTGAGACCAAGGCCATGTCTTCATTTCTTTTGTATCCCTCCAGGCTTTTTCTCTCCAAGCACCTATTTTTCTCAAAAGCATGTAATTATCAAATGCTGATTAACTAGGAATAAAGAAAATGATAGCCTTGGCATATGGAAAGTCTCTGGAAAATGAATTCTGAAAGGTATGAAGGTATAAATGATCAACTGCAGGGTTTTGTTTTTATTTTTTAATTATTAAAGAAAACAGAATATTACCCGGTTAATTTACAAGAAATCATGTCACCAACAACTTGTTACTGAACTGACTGACAAATATACCATTAATACTAAAAATAAATTGTTATAGAATACAAGTAGAAGCTTAAAATACCTTAGCCACATAGTGAGAAGATGAGAGTCATTGAAAAAGATCATAATGTGGGGAAAGACTGAAGGGAAAATGAGAAGGGAATGGCAAAGGATGAAATGGATAGATGGTGTCATGGAAACAATAAACACGAGCTTGGACAGATTTCAAGAAAGAGGAGAGAACAGAAAGGTCTGGTGTGCTATGGTCCGTGGGGTCACAAAGAATCAAACATAAATGAACAAATGAAGAATAACAAAAGAGTTCATCAATATCAAAATGCAATTAAAGAACAACATAATAGAATGAATATATCTATAGGCTACAGATGCACTATAATCAAATATCTGCTAAGAAAATCCTTCTCAAAATATTTCAGAGATGGGAGTTATTTTGAAAATCTAGCTTTTAACACTATATCCATTTCACTATTTGGCCTTTTGGACAGTGAGCATTACTTCTACAACTATCTCCTGTCTTCTGGTGAGAGAAAGACAGACACAGAGACAGACAGACAGACAGACAGAGGCTGAGGGAGAAAGAGGAGAGAGAGGGAGAGGCAGAGAAAGAAACAGAGATAGAGAGACAGAGACAAAGAGATATAGACAGAGGCAGAGAGAAACAAAGAGACAGAGGGAACCAGAGAGAGAGATAGACACAGAGTCAGAGAAAGCCAGAGACAGAGACAGAGAGAGAAAGACAGAGAAGAGGAAGAGGAAAAAAAAAACAAAAACAAGAAGAGAAAGAGGCAGAGGAGAAAAGAGGAATCAGGAAGATGAGTTGAGTCTCCCGATCCAGTGTTTCTATCGATCTATCATCTATCTACCTATCTTATCTAACATATAACACATATATAATATATAATTAATATATCATATAATATATATGATATAAAGAAAGCTAAACATAATATACATCAAGCTATTTTAAATATATATATACACATATGTTTATATATATATATATATTTATTTAAAGTGAAAAGGTTTATGACTGGCTCAATAACAATGAGGTATTGTTTTTTCCCCCTAAAAAAATATATTAAACCTTCTTTTTACTTAGCCATATATTACTGGTTTCAGATAGTGTTTACTTCTGTAAGAGTTTTTTTTTTTTTAATCTTATAATCACATTAATTATATATTATATATCATATAAATACAATTTTATATATAATCTATGAAACTGTATTATAAATACTTATATAAGATATAATAATTATACTTCAGTATAATAATTATACTGTATATATACACTTATATATGTATCTCTGTATATGTATGTGTGTATGTGTACACATTATGGAGCAGCTAAGGGGCACAGTGGATAAAGCTGCCCTATAATACCTGGAGTTGAGAAGATTCACATTCCTGAATTCAGATCTGGTTTCAGACACTTACTAGTTGTGTGACTCTAAGCAAGTCACTTAACCCTAATGTCTTCAGTTGCCTCTTCTGTAAAATGAGTTAGAGAAGAAAATGATAATCATTCCAATAATTTTATCAAGAAAATATCAAATGGATAGATAGATTGATAGATAGATGGAAACAGAGGGATAGATAAACAGACATATATAAGTGTGTGATATATTGTTAAGTGAAACGGTTTAACAGGTAACAGTGAAGCATGGTTCTTGCCTTCCTTCCATAAAAACAGAGGTATTAAACCTTTTTTAATTAGCTATATATTTTTGGTTTCAAATAGTGTTTACTTCCTAAATATGTAAGTTTTTTTTAATCTTACAATCACTTCCTATTCATATGAATGTGATATGAATTCTATCAATATGAATAATGAAAAGATATACGGTAAACTTACAATCATTAAGTTCTACTGGGAAAGACAAAGTAACATTTAAAAAGTCTGAAACAAATATAAACAGGACAAAAAAAGTATAATTTAAAAAATACTGATAAAATATTGATAAGGTGGAAAAAATTCTAGGCAGAAGCTTTTTTATTCTCCTAGGATAAAATCAGGCTCTTTGATGACAGACACTAATTGCCCATGTGATATAGCATAATTAATGTTCTAAACTGTTACATATTTGTAAGTCAGAGGAATTATCATTTCAAATAGTGCACATTTTTATTTCAGCACTTTTAATGTGATCTACTTTTAATTATTTTTATTAAAAGAGAAGAGATGTGCATAGGAAATACATACACGCATACGCACATGCACATAAACACACACACACACACAAACATACACACACAGATTACCAAAACAGGTAGAGTCAACTCACAACAATATACACTAACAGAGGAATATAATTAATAGAGATAATAAAATCTGTTAAAATAAGATGAATGTAAAAAGTTCAAAATATCAATAATAATTATAAAGTCACACTGTAAGATGACACAGTTTAGAAAGTTAGAAGTTTGATTATCTGTCCAAGTTTTCCAATCTGTTCTCTGCTCAGCTATCTTGAAATGTAATCATCATTCATTGATCCAAAAAATCGCACATTAAGAATGTATAAACTATATTTAAGGAGTTGTAGGAGAATAAGATGAGGAAAAGTTAGAGTTCAGCTGCTGCATGTCTTTTCTGGTTCTAGGGATAACTCTAAAGGCTTAGGATATAGCTCAATCTCATAAACCTCCACCAATGAACTCCCTTCCCTCTATGTTTATGAATCTTTTAACAATTATACAGCCAAGATTTGATAAATTTTATGAAATGGCTATTTACAGTGGTGGTAGAGTAGGTATGAAATCTCTACCTTCCCCATTTTTTTCAACTATATAATACATTCTTGCATCACAAAATACAGATTCCAAGGGATGAGACTCAAGCATTGCAAACAGGTAACTCATAGCTCACAGTTCTTAGAAATCTTTTTGCTAGAGTCCTCAAAATGTCCCATTCATGTATAGTGAAACTTGTCTGCTGGGCTCCTTGTAGAACCATGAATCTGCCTTTTTCTCCTTCATCCAGTCTGCCTTAAATTTCTAATAAAGACACTGCCATCGACTGTTCAAGGGATTCTGATAAAGGATGCCAATGAAAAGTCCAAACCTGAGGCTCTGTAAAGTTCTCAAAGTCCTCCTGTAGCCAAGGTGGAGTGTGGGGACCAAGACAATTCTGGGACAAGAATTCTCCAGCCCTCTCTTCAGCAAAATCATCTCCTCTTAATACCGTGGTTTCCTCCTGTCTACAATTAGATGCCTGATTTTCTGAGTTCTAAACAAACCTGAGAGTTATCCAACACCTAAAAGATTGTGAATTCTCTCCAAACCACCTAAAGATAAATCTTATATGAGAAAATTCTAGTTAATACAATGACTTTCAAAACTGATAGACTCATCAAGTACATTTTCCAATTATTTTAAATCCTATGTTTGACTGATCGTTCTTGCTTTAAGATATATTAGGAGTAGTATCTTGTCACTATCTTTAAATTGAGTGGAATAATTGATTAATTGACTCAATAGGCTCTACACTTAAACATATTTACATAGACATTAAATTCACACAGCTGAGAAAAGTCCCCCAAGAAGGTCACTCTTAACTGGGATTCTAAACAGGCTTCTACTGCTAGTTTTTATCAATGTATATTTCCTTAACAGTCAACCAATACAAGAGTGATGCAAAAAAGGGCATTTACGAGAACAGCATAGCATAAATGGAAGGTACAAAACATTACCCCTCACAAACCAGAGGTACATTCTCTTCCAAATACACATGGAAAAAGTAGGTACAAACTCAAGACTAGAATGGCAATGAGAAACAGTCCTTGTTAACACTGAGTCCTTTCTCTTATATTGAATCCTGATTAAGTTTTCTCTGAGAAGAGCATTTCCTCTGGGCAAATTGTTCCCTTAGCTTCACAGGTTCTGACACTTCCCACAGTTTGATTCCCCCCTGCTATGGCTTGCTCGATCTCTCTCTCTCAAGTCCACAGCTGGCTTTCTTCTTTGTTGGTAGTCATGTTCCATGAAATTAATCTGGACATTAAGTCACTGCTTCTCTCTTTCCATTTCTATCTGAAAAATGTGTATCTGATTAACTACTGGCTCCTGGATCTATTTTCCCAAATCAGTATTTATCACATAGTAGGTACTCAAATGACTATTAATTGGCTGATTAACACTTGAAATCATGGATAAGATTTTTTCTTCTTCCTTTTTTTAAATTAAAGCTTTTTATTTGTATAACATATGTATGGGTAGGTCCCCAGCATTGATCTTTGCAAAGCTTTCCATTACAAATTTTACCCCCAGTCCCCTCCCCTCCCCTAGATGGCGGGAAGTCCAATACATGTTAATAAAGTTGAAATACTTGTGAAGTTATGCAAGAAAAATCCTATCTACAAGAAAAAAAAAAGAAAATCAGAGAAAGGAAACACAATGCAAGCAAACCTCAACAGAGAGCATGAAAATGTTATGTTGCGGTCCATATTTCATATCCCTCTCTCTGGGTGTATATGGTTTTCTTCAGTGAACAACTGGAACTGGTTTGAGACAATTCTTTATTGCAGAAAGCCATGTCCATCAGAACTGATCATCATGTAATATTGTTGTTGCTGTGTATAAAGATCTCCTGGTTCTGCTCATTTCACTTAGCATCAGCTCGTGCAAGTCTCTCCAGGCCTCTCTGAAATCGTCCTGCTGGTCGTTTCTTACAGAGCAATAATATTCCATGACATTCATATATCATAATTTATTCAGCCACTCTCCAATTGATGGGCATCCATTCAGTTTCCAGTTTCTAGCCACTACACAAAGGGCTGCCACAAACATTCTTGCGCAGGTGGGGCCCTTTCCTTCCTCTAAGATCTCTTTGGGATATAGGCCCAATAGAAACACTGCTGGGTCAAAGGGTATGCACAGCTTGATAACTTTTTGAGCATAGATCCAAATTACTCTCCAGAATGGTTGGATCCATTCACAGTTCCACCAACAATGTATCAGAGTCCCAGTTTTCCCACATCCCCTCCAACATTCATCGTTATCTTTTCCTGTCATTTTAGCCAATCTGACAGGTGTGTAATGGTACCTCAGAGTTGTCTTAATTTGCATTTCTCTGATCAACAGTGATTTGGAGCAACTTTTCATATGACTAGAGATGGTTTTAATTTCATCATCTGAAAATTGTCTGTTCATATCCCTTGACCACTTATCTATTGAAGAGTGGCTTGAATTCTTATATATATGAGACAATTCTCTATATATTTTAGATATGAGGTCTTTATCAGACCCATTAAATGTAAAGATGATTTCCCAATTTGATGCTTCCCTCCTAATCTTGTCTGCATTAGTTTTATTTGTACAGAAACTTTTTAACTTGATATAATCAAAATTATCTATCTGGTGTTCAATTAGGAGTTCCAGATCTTCTTTGGACATAAATTTATTCCATCTCCACAGGTCTGAGAGGTGAACTATACTACATTCCTCTAATTTGCTTACAAGGTCCCTCTTTATATCTAGATCATGAACCCATTTAGATCTTATGTTGGTATGTGGTGTTAGGTATGGGTCAAGCCCTAATTTCTTCCACACTAGTTTCCAATTTTCGCAGCAGTTTTTGCCAAATAGTGAGTACTTATCCCAGAAGCTGGGGTCTTTGGGTATCAAACTCTAAATTGTCAAAGCTATTGCCTAAATTGTCCTGATAATCTATCCTATGCCACTGATCGACTACTCTATTTCTTATCCAGTACCAAATGGTTTTGATGATTGCTGCTTTATAATATAGTTTTAGATCTGGTACAGCAAGGCCACCTTCATCTGCCTTTTTTTTCATTAATCCCCTTGAAATCCTTGACCTTTTGTTCTTCCAAATGAACTTTGCTACTATTTTTTCTAGATCTGTAAAATAATTTTTAGGAGTTTGATTGCTATGGCACTAAATAAGTAGATTAGTTTGGGTAATATTGTCATTTTTATTATATTTGCTCAGCCTACCCATGAGCACTTAATGTTTTTCCAATTAATTAGGTCTGATTTTATTTGTGTGGAAAGTGTTTTGTAGTTTAGTTCATATAGTTTCTGACTTTTCCTTGGCAGATAGATTCCCAAGTATTTTATCCTATCATCCGTTATTTGGAATGGAATTTCTTTTTGTATCTCTTGCTGCTGAATTTTGTTGGTAATATAAAAAATGCTGATAATTTATGTGGATTAATTTTGAATCCTGCAACTTTGCTAAAGTTGTGAATTGTTTCTAGTAGTTTTTTAGTGGAGTCTCTAGGGTTCTCTAAGTATACCATCATGCCATCTGCAAAGAGTGATAATTTGGTTTCTTCATTACCTACTCTTATTCCTTTTACCTCTTTTTCTTCTCTTATTTCTAAAGCTAACATTTCTAATACAATATTAAATAGTAATGGTGACAGCGGGCAGCCTTGTTTCACTCCTGATCTTATTGGGAATGATTTTAGTTTGTCTCCATTACATATGATGCTTGCTGATGGTTTTAAATAGGTGCTACTGATCATTTTAAGGAAAAGCCCATTTATTCCTATACTCTCTAGTGTTTTTAATAGGAAGGGGTGTTGGATTTTATCAAATACTTTTTCTGCATCTATTGAGATAATCATATGGTTTTTGTTAGTTTGGTTATTAAAATAATTAATTATGCTGATAATTTTTCCTAATATTGAACCAGCCCTGCAAACCTGGTATAAATCCTACTTGGTCATAGTGTGCTATCCTGGGGATGACTCTCTGTAATCTCATTGCTAATATATTATTTAAAATTTTTGCATCAATATTCATTAGGGAAATTGGTCTATAGTTTTCTTTCTCTGTTTTTACCCTACCTGGTTTAGCTATCAGCACCATATCGGTCGCATAGAAGGATTCTGGCAGTATACCTTATGTCCCTATTTTCTCAAATAATTTATATAGTATTGGAATTAATTGTTCTTTGAATGTTTGGTAGAATTCACATGTAAATCCATCTGGCCCTGGAGATTTTTTCTTAGGGAGTTGGTTAATAGCTTGTTGTATTTCTTTTTCTAAAATGGGGCTATTTAAATAATTTATGTCCTCTTCTGTTAACCTGGGCAATCTATATTTTTGTAGATATTCCTCCATTTCATTTAGATTATCAAACTTACTGGCATAAAGATGGGCAAAGTAACTCCTAATTATTGCTCTAATTTCCTCTTCATTGGAGGAAAGTTCTCCCTTATCATTCTTGAGACTAACAATTTGATTTTCCTCTTTCCTTTTTCTTATCAAATTAACTAAAGGCTTATCTATTTTGTTGGTTTTTTCGTAGAACCAACTCTTAGTTTTATTTATTAATTCAATAGTTTTCTTATTTTCAATTTTATTAATTTCTCCTTTTATTTTTAGAATTTCCAATTTGGTATTTAATTGAGGGTTTTTAATTTGTTCTTTTTCTAGTTTTTTTTTAATAATAAGCCCAATTCGTTGATCTTTTCTTTCTCTATTTTATGCAAGTAAGCATCTAGAGATATAAAATTGCCCCTTATAACCGCTTTGGCC
>JAJPUD010029685.1:3614-13729 GCA_023553655.1 Myrmecobius fasciatus
GAAATATCTCCTAGGAAAAACAACAGACCTGGAAAATAGATCTAGGAGAGACAATCTAAGGATTATAGGGCTTCCTGAAAGCCATGATGAAAAAAAGAACACTATCTTCCAGAAAATCATAAAAGAAAACTGCCCTGATATTTTAGACCCAGAAGGCAAAATACTCCTTGAAACAATCCACCGATCACCTCCTGAAAGAAACCCAAAAATTAAGTCCCCCAGAAATATCGTGGCTAAATTCCAGAACTATCACACCAAGGAAAAGATATTACTAGAAGCCAGAAAGAAACAATTTAAATATTGGGGAGCCACAATTAGGATCACACAGGACCTAGCAGCTTCTACTTTGAAGGATCGAAGGGCCTGGAATCAGATATTCCGAAGGGCAAAGGAACTTGGATGACAGCCAAGAATAAGTTACCCAGCTAGAATGAGCATTATCTTCCAGGGAAGAAGATGGCCATTCAATGATTTAGGAGAATTTCACCTATTTCTACTGAAAAGACCAGAACTGAACAAAAAATTTGATCTACAAACACAGAACACAAGAGAAACATAAAAAGGGCTAATCTCATCTAATTAGATTGATCCAAAAACCTTGGCCTGTTTTGATCTTTAGAAATCTTGATTTTTTTTTTATAAAACTGTGCTGTAGCCATGAAGTGAAGGGGATCCTCAGACTAAGAGATACAGGAAAGTTGGGATCCTAAGGGACAGATTATTATGGACATGGGGGGACAGCCTGTGCAAAGGCATGGAGATGGGAAATCAAATGCTATATGTGAGAAACAGCAGAACAACAGTTTAACTAGATCATAAGGGTCCAGGGAAGAAATAAAATGCATGCTTCTTCAGGGCAGGGACAGGTTTTGCCTTTCCTGCATGCCCAGGGCTTGGCAGAGATTAAGCACTTAGTAAATGCTTGTTCGCTGACCATATACACTGAGAGCAATATCTACTCATATCCCTGCCACATGGCAGTCTAAGCACAGTCACAGCCACATCTAGTGGGGAGCTTGCCACATGCCTTTTCCCTTGAAGGCAAAGAAGTTTTCTCTAGTATTCAAATCGTCCAGGGAAAACTAAATAGAATCAGCTTACACCTCAGGTTTAACACACACTTTGGACTGGTAGGCTATCTCGGCAAAAAGTGGAAAGAGGGAAACTTAGCCCAATGAAATAATATCATATACTAGCTAAATAATCTTTTCCTGCTATAATTCATTAGTTCTTCTTTTGCTAACTTTAGCAACTTTTACTCCAAGAATATCTCATAATATTCCAATTAGTACCCAATTTAAACCAACAAAGTTATCCATTAGGCCCAACCCAGAAGAAAGAATAATGATTATAGAGCAAGGATGAAAAAGTAAATTAAACCAGGCTGTGAAAGGCTTTAAAAGCCAAAGACAGGAGTTGTATTTGACTCCAGAGGCAACTGGGAAGCACTGGAGCTGAGTAGGGTACTGACCTGCTCAGAACCGGGGGTTAGAAAACTTACTTTGACAGCTATGTGGAGACCAGATTAGAAGAAAGACACTTAAGGCAGAAAAATTACTTAGGAAATTATTGTGATCATCCAGAAAAGAGGTAATAAGGAGCTAAATTTTGGCATTGGCCATCTAAGTAGAAAGCAGTGGATTGTACACAAGAGATGCTACACGCATGGGAATTATTACTCACCACTTATATGAAATAAGGCAAAATGAAGAATCAAGAAGGATTCCAAGATTATGAACTTAGCTAGCAACAAAGGATGCTTTGAAAGGAAAAGATGATTAGTTACATTTTGGAAATATTAAATTTGAGGTGCCTGCCGTATATTCAGTTTGAAATGCCCCAAAGTCAACCGGTAGGAGTAGTTGAAGAGAGGAATATATATATATATATATATATATATATATATGTGTGTGTGTGTGTGTGTGTGTGTATATATATATATATATATATATATATATATATATATATATTTCTATACATCTGGGAATTATCAACACAGAGAGACCCAAAATCGATAGGAGCTGATGATATTATCATGAGAGTGTGTGGAGAGAGAGAGGAGAGTGACCTGTGACAAACAGTCAGGGTGTGTGAAGGAGTAGTCAAGTAGACAGGAGAATAAAGAGAGCTATATCACAAAGAATCCAAGAGACAGCACATGGGAAGACAGGTCAAATCAGCAAATGCTAGAGAGAGGTGAAAAAAGATGAGAACTGCTAAAAAAAATTCCAGCACATGCCAATATGAAGAAGTCATTTCTAACTTTGGAGAAACTAATTTGATGAGTCACAAAATCAGAAGCCAAATTACAAAGTGTTTCAAAGTGAGTAAGAAGACAGCCAGTAATGAGAATAAGAAGAAACAGTTTTCCTAGGGCTTTGGCTGGAAAAGAAAGGAGAGATAAAGGGAGAGTAGAAGCAAAGAAACAAATTTTTCAAGGATGAGTGAGACTGGGGTGTACTTGCAGGCACCAAGGAACTGGGAGAGGAGTATGAAGATCAGAGACGTAGGATGAATGACTAGAAAGTTGGATGAACAATAATATTGTAGGGTTGGCCCACTATGAAAGATTTAGCTATTCTTATCAAGACAATGTTGCAAGAAATCTCCAAAAGACCCTTAATAAAAACTGCTCTTCACCTCTGGAGAAACTCATGATCAATTTTGAGTATAGATTGAAATGGACTTTTTTTTTACTTTATATTTCTTGGTTGTGTTATTGTATTTTATTTTATAACATAGTTAATATAAAAGCATGTTTTACATGACTTCATACCATTTGCCTTTTCAAGGAGGGGGAGTTGTGCAAGGGCAGGACAGAAATGGGATTTCAATATTATGAAAATAAATG
Source organism: Myrmecobius fasciatus (assembly GCA_023553655.1). Taxonomy (NCBI): domain Eukaryota; kingdom Metazoa; phylum Chordata; class Mammalia; order Dasyuromorphia; family Myrmecobiidae; genus Myrmecobius; species Myrmecobius fasciatus. Next base: position 6,466 of record JAJPUD010029685.1, read on the forward strand.
TTAAAATTTTAAAAATATAATTGGGAACTATTTAACAATACACATATTCATATATATAGAAAAAAATAATTAAAGTTCCATTAGGGCAGGGACCTATTATGGTTTTGTTGTAGTAGCCCCAGAGTGCCTAGTACAAAATAAGTACTCAATATATGCTTTTTCCATTGACTAATTAATTAGAAATATAGTAAGGCAGAAATATTAATGCATACTTTAAAATACAACTCAATAGAAATTGTAATCAACAAGGCAAATATGGAGGGAGAAGGCTATAGGCAATCAGTTAAAGGATACGTTTAATAATTTTCAAGAGAAAAATACAAGCTATTAATAATAAATGAAAATGTTTTGAAAATTGCTAATAATATCAACCCTGATATAACAACTCATACCAACAAACCAGAAAACTGACAAAAATGGGGCCAAAGGAAAACAGGTATACTAATTCACGATTAGTAAAACAGAATTATTTCACCTGTTCTGGAAAGGAATCTGGAATTATGTATGAAAAGTTAAAAAGTTATCTATACCTTTTAACTCAGAGATTGCCCTACTTGGATTAGACTCCAAGGAAGTTACTGATAACAAGAAAATATTTGTATATGAAATTGGCCATAGCAATATAATTGGTGATAAAAAAGCTGGAAATAAAATTGATACAAAAATTAGAGGAAAGAGTCAAACTCTCTTCTTTCTTACGTCTAAAAGAACTGGTATAGTTCTTACCAAATACACCGCATAGACATGAGATTGACCCACTTTATTATATTTTTCAAGACAACAATAAACAAAAACACTTTCATCTACCCAAAGTCAGATTTTGTGGTAACTGGGTTTTTTCTGATTTCCACATCAAAACCAATTTTTCATAAAAAATATTTTACAAATGTGGAGCCTGGGCAACTAGACCACAATATAAATAACCCAAATATTGAGTTTCCAGAATCCAGGTACCATGGAATGTTTATGGAAAGTATTTTTGGAGAAATTTCACAATTATATAACTTAGGACACCTCCTAAAAATAACATTAATGTTTAAATTGCCAAGCAAAACATTAGAGACTTAAAGACTGGAAAGATTTATACTTAGATTTAGTCAGTCACAGCAGAAATGAAGTTCAATAGCAGGCAGCAATCCTTCTCCACTGCTGTTTCAGACTACCGATACATTACCTAGCAAGAAGAAGTTTAGGAAGAGCTAAAATGGTAGAGGAGAGAAAGCACTCAGCTGAGTCCTCCCAACATTCCCCTCCAAACAACTTTTAAATAATGCTTCCTTTAGAATTTCGCAGTAGAAAATCCAACAAAATACTAAAAGTAAGACATTCTTCCAGATCAAGACAATGTAGGAAGTAGGAAAAAGTTGTGGAAGCTTTCCTGAAGTTCACATGGATAAAACACCATTGGTGGGAGTAGGTAGTGGTGACAGAAATAGCATCAGCTTTGGCAGTTACCAAGCCAAAGATGGTAAGGGGAGGACCTAACAACTGATCAGAAAGAGACTACAGGAGACCCTAGAACTGGAGGCAGGATCAGATGTCATTTGGCAACACCATTGTTTATAGTCAATCCTGGGGCATAGTTCGAGGGTAGGGAGGAAACCTTTCAGTCAAGAAGGTATGGAAGCATTAAGAATATCAGGAAGCCAAATTGGCAAAGTAAGCAGTAAACTGCAATTACTCTCCAATAATCACTTCCAAATAACCAGGAAATAACACTGCAAAACAAATTCTGGAACAGGAGAACTGGCAAAAAGAAAGATGAAACAATTTGAGCCTAGTACACTTGGAGGATCATCAGACAAGCAGGTAAATTCTGAACCCCAGTATTGTGGAGCAGGCAAATGCAAACACTTGGACTCCCTAAGTGCCCCAACTCAGTCAGGGAAGTAGACAGACTCCAGTTCTGAACCCCAACATGCGTCAGCATAGCCATGGTAAAATAGGCCACTTCATGTGTCATGGTATCTTCCTCCTTGTTAATGCTTTTAGGTGCTAAACTCTTCTATGGATTTAATCTGCCAGTTAAGGACATATTCTGCTTTCCATTTCTCTTGATTAATTGTGAGTTCCATTGGGGAACTTGTCTTTTCTGCTGCTGATTGTGAAAAGCCCTTTCCTTGCTAACTATATGCTTTTCCAAATCTATTTCATATTTATTCCTCGTGGTGTCTATTTTACCTCTTCTTTTTTCTGTAACTTCTTCTCATAAATAATACCTTTTGTCAACAAGAAAGGCATTGTGAACTCTTCACATGAGACTTGCTACCAAACCCGGTTATTTGGTGCCAGACCCCAATCTCATCACATAGTCATAGAAGTTAATAAAGAGTTGGGTCTGGAGTGAGGAAGACCTAAATTCAAATATAGCTTCAGATATATGTACTAGCTGCATTTCTCTAGAGAACTTACATGACCTCTGTCAGTCTCAGTTGCCTAACCTGCAAAGCAGGACTAACAATAGCATATATCTGCAAGGATTGTAATGAAGGGTCAAATAAAATCAGTGTAAAGTGCTCAGCACAGTGCCTGGCACAGAGTAGGCACTTCATAAATATGTGTTTCCTTCATTCTTTCTACTTTGAAGAAAACTATCAAGTCCAATCCCTTCCTCCCCATTCAGAATTCTCCAGGTTGAACAAATCTAGTTCATCTAAGTGATCTTCTTCAATTAATTTCTTTGTCTTAACAGAAATGATAATGATGATGATGATGATAAAGATAATGATAAAAAGTAGCAATACCTTGCATCTACACACTTGCTATGTTAAAGTACATGAAGGGCTGTATTGAACATTAGACTTGTACTGACTCCAAAGGGCAAGGGAGGAATGAAGGAAGAGAACATGAAAACAAGAATTTATTAAGCACCTATTATGTCGTGAATGTTTACAAATATTGTCTCATTTGACAGAATATTGCATTATAATAGAAGCACGTGGTATAATACACAGAAAGAACACAAGTCTTGGATTCACAAGACCTTGGTTTGCATCTCAGTTCTGTTACTACTTGTGGGTCCTTGGGAGAGTTATTTCATCTCTTTGGGCCTCAGTTGTTTTTTTTTTTTTATAAAATGAAAGGATTGGTCTGGCTGATCTCTCTTGCCCTTTCCAGAGGGAAATCTGTGATTACCATGCTTCCCTCTTTGATCCTGTTCCTACATGGCACAAGTGAGAAGACGAGGGGAAGTCTCTTCCCTTCCTTCAAATCTCATTCCTCAAGCTCATTATAATGCCTGAAATTATACCACCAAAGACTTGATATCTGGGCTAAAAAAGATAAGTCCTTATATCCCCAGGGGGAGCAAATACATTAATACTTAATGTCTTCCTGGGAATTATTTTACTTATTTTACTGAGGCATTTCCCTTGTGACAGCTAGCCACAAGTAGGCACGAAAGAACGACCTCTTCTTACCAGTAATGATAAAGGTTCAAGGGACATGGCCTAAAAATGTTTGAACTTTTATCATTTTATAGTATTTATTTCAACTTCCTTCAAGGCTGATATTTTTTACGCATCTCTTTAAATCTCTAAAGATCATCCTACTATGTGGCACATAGTAAATATTACTCCAAATTATAGTGACTATCTGATTCCAGGAATATATAACTTTAAACAAAACCAAATTTATAATCATTGAGAATAACTTGTGAAGCACTATCTGGGGAAAGGAGTATGGGAAAAGGGAGGGGGAGGGAGAAGGACAGCTGCAGTGCTAGCTCAGATGAATTCTGATTTCATCACTCTGCTAATACCATTTAACTTTGGCACTTCTACTTTCTCAGGTATGAAATGAATATAACAGCTCCAAGAAAAAGTGATTTTATGAACACAGAAAATAACTACACAGTTTTAGTGCTCAAAACATTCACACTCACCAGTGCAGCGGAAGGTAGTAGTCCTAACAACCGACTCAGCTGAAAGGAAGGGTGTAGTGCCATGATTTCCAGATCCTTCTCATCAAGCATCTCTATCAGAAACAAAAACAAAACTTGACCATTATCACACACACGTGCAGATTTGCTTATTTATGATTCATATTGAGATACAATATTGCTAATAATGATATAACTTTATCAAAAAGAGATACTAGAAATAAGCAGGTAAAGATGAAATAACATTTGATCCTGGAGTCGATAGGGAGCAACTGGAGTTTACCGAATAGGGGAATGACACAATCCTATTTGTGTTTTGGGAAAATCATCTTGGCAGGTAGAGGGAAAATGGACTGGATGGGAAGATATTGAGTCAAAAAAAAAAACAGCAGCTGTATGAGCAAAGACACGGGGAAAGATGCAAGAGACACAGAGGAGGTGGAACCAACCAGAAGTCCCCCAACTGAGTGTACTTGTAAAATGAGGGAAAGAGCTGAGTTGAGGATGATACTGAGGTTGTAAACCTTAGTGACTAGAAGGGTGGTATGTTCTCAGCAGTAAGAGGAAAGTTTGAAAGAGGGTTGGGTTTGGAGGGAAAAGTTAACCCAGTGAGATATGTCATGACAAGGAAAGCTACCCATGCTGCTCCACCTATGTGATTCATCATGTACCCAAAACAATAATGGACAGGAGTAAAGCATGGACTGTCAATTCCCCAAAACACAGAAGTTTATAGAGCTGAGAAAGGGAATGGAGTCAGGGAATCTAGGGGGTTGGATAACTGTGCCCATGGCAGAAACAAGTACCACAACTGGAAACATCAGGGAAAGGTAGGATGTAGTGCATTTTCCCATCATTTGATTGGTCACATACTTCTTGGGAAAATGTGACAACTATGGCATACTGGATGAACTCTAGAGTCAGGAAGACAGCTTCAAGATCATTTCTGACACATACTGGCTCTGGGGTTCTGGGTGAATCATTTACCTCTCAATGACTCAGGCAACTATGATACCATAAAATGCAAAGAAGGTGCCAGTGATAGAGGAGACTCCTAGCTGGCGGTTACCAATAACAATAAAAAGACAGAACTAGTCCCTACACCTACTATGGTTATGAAACCATAGGTCTTAAATATTAAGGTACAGGATAAGTTGTGCATCTAGCAACACACTTAAGCTGAGCATCCATCTGAGAAACTTATCCATGAGCTGCTCCATGCTGTGATATAAACTCAGCTAGTTCACAAAAGCTCAAGATATGGGTGATCCATTCTTAGACAAAAGAGAATAGGGCATTCATCACAGTGATCAGCAAGACATGAGACACAAAATGAGTAGGATCTCCTCTATGTACACTTAAAGTGTACACAGGGAAAAAATCTTTATCTCTCCATCTCAGCTTTTATATTAGTAATATATATATGAAAGAGGGGGCTATACTAGGCAATCCATTATATCTAAACCTATGACTCAAACATGACAATCATTTTCCAAAAACAATGCCATCCTCTGGAGATAATATTTAATAATTAAAAAAACTTTTACTTGGGTTAAAAAAATAAATTTTACAAGTATAGGATGGGGAAAATGTGTCTAAAAATAAGATCATGTGGAAAGGACCTACAGGTTCCCAGGGGACTGCAAGCCCAATATAAGTCAGCAATGTAAAGTGAGAGTCAAACAATAAATCCTTAGATAACTGAAGTTGTAGAAATGGAATAATAGCAGTCTCAACCTGGGGTGGAGCCATGGTGGCGGAGATCAGACAGGATTCTCTGTAACCTCCTCTAACCTCCCCTCAAACCAACAAAATATGAAGCCTCTAGACTGATTCTGAAGCAAAAAAATCCACAATATCTGGAGAGCAACGCGATTCTAGAAGAAGATACTCTGGAGGAACCTCAAAACAGGTCTGTTTAAATGGGGCAGGGGGTGGCCTGCTGAACCCAGACTGCAGCACAGGGAGACCGGGGCAGGGAGCTGGAGCAGGGAGCTGGAACAGGGAGCTGGAACAGGAGTCAGAACAGGAGTGGGAGCGTTGTGCTTTTCACACACCTGGGAGTCTTCTGTGAGCCTCTTGGAACAATTTGTCCTGATTGTGGGCAGGTGGTTTGGAGGGTCTGCCTTTTGAGGGGGATAGATTGTGAACCACTGAACCCCTGATGAGCATCGTAACTAGCTGCCATTACACAGCACCTTAAAGCAATCAATCAAACAACAGGTCTGATAAGCACCAGAAATAATTCAATCAGCAGAACTGCCCAGTTCCTGAAATAACTCAATCAGCAGAACTGCCCCAGGGCAAATTAAAGCAGCTGTCCCACCTTTGCCCTAAACAGACCTCACACCTTTAAAAAAATGAATAAAAAACCAAAAAGAGCTCTCACCATAGACAACTTTTATGGAGAGAGGGAAGAACAGACCTCAAATCCTGAGGCCCCTAAAGGTAAAGCAACTCCAGAAAAAGCCCCAAAGAGAGACATAAATTGGTCTCCATGTCACAAGGCTCTCTTTGAAGATTGCATAAAAAAAAAAAAAAAAAAAAAAGAAGAAACATGGGGAAATGAAATGAGATCACTGCAAAATAAAATAGAAAAAATGGAAAAAGAATGCAGTGAACAAAAAAATGTAATTGGTCAATTGCAAAAGGAACTAAAAACAGTAACTGAAGAAAATAAGACATTAAAAATTAGAATCGAACAATTGGAAATTAATCACTCATCAAGACTTCAAGAATCAGTTGAACAAAAAAAAATGAAAAGATAGAGAAAAACATGAAATATCTCCTAGGAAAAACAACTGACCTGGAAAATAGATCTAGGAGAGACAATCTAAGGATTATAGGGCTTCCTGAAAGCCATGATGAAAGAAAGAACCTGGACACTATATTCCAGGAAATCATAAAAGAAAACTGCCCTGATATTTTACACCCAGAAGGCAAAATACTCCTTGAAACAATCCACCGATCACCTCCTGAAAGAAACCCAAAAATTAAGTCCCCCAGAAATATCGTGGCTAAATTCCAGAACTATCATACCAAGGAAAAGATATTACTAGAAGCCAGAAAGAAACAATTTAAATATCGGGGAGCTACAATCAGGATCACACAGGACCTAGCAGCTTCTACTTTGAAGGATCGAAGGGTCTGGAATCAGATATTCCGAAGGGCAAAGGAACTTGGATTACAGCCAAGAATAAGTTACCCAGCTAGAATGAGCATTATCTTCCAGGGAAGAAGATGGTCTTTCAATGATATAGGAGAATTTCACCTATTTCTACTGAAAAGACCAGAACTGAACAAAAAATTTGATCTACAAACACAGAACACAAGAGAAACATAAAAAGGTAACAAGAAAAAATAACTCTTGAGAACTATATTTAT